>PVIW01015860.1:0-18416 GCA_004026585.1 Noctilio leporinus | reverse complement strand
AAGGGAAAAACCCAAAAATTCTCTAACTCATGGAGACTGAATAACATGCTTTTAAGCAATGAAGGGGTCAACAATGAGATCAAAGATGAAATCAAAACGTTCCTGGAAACAAATGACAATGAACACACAACAGCCCAAAACCTATGGGATACAGCAAAGGCAGTTCTCAGGGGGAAATTTATAGCAATACAGGCCTTCCTAAAAAGGTTACAAGAAGTTTATAAAAACGACCTAACCACAAAGCTGCAAGAACTAGAAGAGCAACAACAAAAAAAGCCCAGAGCAAGTAGAAGGAAGGAAGTCATCAAGATCAGAGCAGAACTATATAACTCAGAGATTCAAACTGCATTTCGAAAGAATCGACAGGACTAGGAGCTGGTTCTTTGAAAAAATAAACAAAATTGACAAGCCCTTATCCAGACTCATCAAGAAAAAGAGAGAGAGGACCCAAATAAACAAAATCAGAACTGAAAGAGGGGAAATCACAACTGATACCTCAGAAATACAAAAGAATGTAAGAAATTACTACAAACAACTGTATGACAAAAAATATGACAACCTGGATGAAATGGACACATTTCTGGAAATGGATAATCTACCAAAATTGAACCCAGAAGAAGCAGAAAGCCTGAAAAGGCCAATAACAACTAGTAAATTAAAGAAGTAATCCAAAATCTCCCAAAGCACAAAAGCCCTGTACCAGATGGCTACACAGGTGAATTTTACCAAACATTTAAAGAAGAACTAACTCCTATCCTCCTCAAACTATACCAAAAAATTCAGGAAGAGGGAAGACTCCGAAAGTCTTTCTATGAGGCCAATATTATTCTAATCCCAAAACCAGATACAACTAAGAAAGAAGGCTACAGGCCAATATCTCTGATGAACATAGATGCTAAAATTCTCAACAAAATATTGGCCAACCGGATTCAGCAGTATATTACAAAGATCATACACCATGATCAAGTGGGCTTCATCCTAGGGATGCATGGATGGTACAACATTCGAAAATCAATAAATGTAATACACTACATCAACAAATTGAATGATAAAAACCATACGATCATACCAATAGATGCTGAAAAAGCATTTGATAAAGTGCAGCAACCATTTATGATAAAAACCTTCAGCAAAATGGGAATAGAGGGAGCATACCTCAACATCATAAAAGCCATCTATGAGAAACCTGAAGCCAACATCATACTTAATGGACAAAAACTGAAAGCTTTCCCCCTAAGATCAGGATCAAGACAAGGCTGTCCACTTTCCCCACTTCTATTCAACATTGTCTTGGAAGTTCTAGCTATAGCCATCAGAGAAGAAAAAGGAATCAAAGGTATCCAAATTAGAAAGGAGGAAGTCAAACTGTCTTTATTTGCAGATGACATGATAGTGTATATACAAAACCCGATTGGTTCCACTAAAAATTTACTCAACCTAATAAGCAAATGTAGCAAAATATCTGGGTATAAAATCAATATCCAGAAATCAAAAGCATTTTTGTATACCAATAATGAAACAACAGAAATAGAAGTGAAAAAACAAATCCCATTTACCATAGCAACAGGAAAAATAAAGTACCTAGGAATCAACTTAACTAAGGAGGTAAATGACCTGTACTCAGAAAACTACAGAACAATGAAGAAAGAAATTAAGGAAGACACAAATAAATGGAAGCATATACCATGTTCATGGATGGGAAGAATTAACATCATTAAAATGTCCATACTACCCAAAGCAATCTACATATGCAATGCAATCCCAATTAAAATACCAATGACAGACTTCACAGAAATAGAAAAAATATTCAAAAATTTATATGGAGCCAAAAACGCCCATGAATAGCCACCACAATCTTGAGAAAGAAGAACAAGGTAGTAAGAATCACAATACCGGACTTCAAACAATACTACAAGGCTACTGTCATCAAAGCAGCCTGGTACTGGCATAAGAATAGACATATAGATCTATGGAACAGAATAGAAAGCCCAGAAATTAACCCAGGACTCTATGGTCAACTCATATTTGACAAAGGGGGAAGGAACATCCAATGGAGTAAAAACAGTCTCAACAAATGGTGTTGGGAGAACTGGACAGCAACATGCAAAAAGATAAAACTAGACCACCAACTTACACCATACACCAAAATAAACTCTAGATGGATAAAGGATTTAAACATAAGTAGTGCCACCATAAAGGTCCTGGAGAAAAATATAGGCAGTAAACTTTTGGATATCCTATGCAAAAATATGCTTACTGATACTTCACCAAGGGTAATGGAAATAAAAGAACAAATCAACAAATGGGACTACATTAAATTGAAAAGTTTCTGTTCAGCCAAAGAAAATATCAGCAAAATTCAAAGGGAACCAACTGTATGGGAAAACATAATTGCCAATGATACCTCAGACAAGGGTCTGATCTCCAAAATAAGTAAAGAACTAATTCAACTCAATACCAGGGAGACAGACGGCCCAATTAAACAATGGGCAAAGGAACTGAACAGACAACTCACTGAGAAAGATATACAAAGGGCCCAGAGGCATAGGAAAGAATGCTCAACATTGCTAGTCATCAGAGAGATGCAAATTAAAACTGCATTAAGATACCACCTCACACCTGTCAGAATGGCAATCATCAGCAAATCAACAAACAAGAAGTGTTGGTGAGGATGCGCGGCAATGGGAACCCTCATACACTGTTGGTGGGAATGTAGGCTGGTGTAGCCACTGTGGAAAACAGTATGGGGTTTCCTTAAAAAACTAAAAATGGAACTGCCTTTTGATCCAGCAATTCCACTACTTGGACTATACCCAAAGAATCCTGAAACACCAATTCATAAGAACCTATGCACACTTACGTTCATAACGGCTCTATTTACAATAGCCAAGTGCTGGAAACAGCCTAAGTGCCCATCAGTGGATGATTGGATCAAAAAACTTTGATACATTTACACAATGGAATTCTATATAGCAGGAAGAAAGAAGGAACTTGTACCCTTCGCAACAACATGGATGGGACTGGACACTATTATGCTTAGTGAAATAAGCCAGTCAGTGAAGGACAAATATCATATGATCTCACCCATTATGGGACAATAATGAGCAAAACTAACAACAAGTAAAACAGAACAAAGTATATGGATACAAGGAATTCATATACTTGACCACTTGACAGTGGTCAGGGGGAAAGAGGTTGGGGGGAGGGGGGAGGCAGAGGCAAGAAAGGGGAGCAGCTTAGAGAAGAACCTAGTATGGGGGAACCATGGACATGGACAACAGGTGGGATTGACTTTGGGGGGAATGGGTGGGTGGGGAGTGGGACAGAGGGGAGGAAAAAGGGGATGAATGTAATACAACAACAATAAAATTTTAAAAAATAAAAAAAAAGATCATACACCATGAACATGTGGGTTTCATCCCATGGATGCAAAGATGGCATAACATTCCCAAATCAATAAATATAATACACCACATTAGCAAAATGAAAGACAAAATCCATATGATCATATCAATAGACACTGAAAAAGCATTTGATAAAGTACAGGAAATATTTATGATAAAAATCCTCAGCAAAATGGGAATGGAGGGAGCATATCTCAACATCACAAAGACCACATATGAGAAAACTAAAGCCAACATCATAATAACAAAGAAAAACTAAAGGCTTTCCCCCTAAGATCAGGAACAAGATAAGGCTGTCCACTTTCTCCACTTCTGTTCAACATTGTCTTGGCAGTTTTCGCTATAACCATCAGAGAAGAAAATGGTATCCAAATGGAAAAGAAGGAAGTCAAACTGTCATTATTTGCGGATGATATGATAGTGTACATACAAAACCTGATAGGCTCCACCAAAAACTTACTTGACCTAATAAGCAAATTTAGCAAAACAGCTCAATATAAAGTTAATATCCAGAAAGCAAAAGCATTTTTGTAAACCACTAATGAAACATAAGAAATAGAAGCCAGAAAACAAATCCTATTTACCATAGCAATATGAAAAATAATATACCTAAGAATAAACTTAACTAAGGAGTTAAAAGACCTCCTTACCCAGAAAACTAAAGAACAATGAAGAAAGAAATCAAGGAAGACACAAATAAATGAAAACATATACCACGTTCATGGATGGGAAGAATTAACACCATTAATATGTCCATATTAGCCAAAGCAATCTACAGAATCAATGCAATTCCAATTAAAATAGCAATGGCAGACTTCACAGAAGTACAAAAAATACTTCAAAAACTTATATGGAGCCCAAAATGCCCACAAACAGCCACAGCAATCTTGAGAAGGAAGAACAAGGTAGGAGGAATCACAATACCGGACTTCAAACAATACTACAAGGCTACTGTCATCAAAACAGCATGGTACTGGCATAAGAATAGACACATAGATCAATGGAACAGAATAGTGAGCCCAGAAGTAAACCCAGGACTCTATGGTCAAGTAATATTTGACAAAGGGGAAAGGAACATAAAAAGGAGTAAAACCAGTCTCTTCAACAAGTGGTGTTGGTAGAACCAGACAGCAACATGCAAAAAGATAAAACTAGACCAATTTACACCACACACCGGAATAAACTCAAGATGGATAAAGGATTTAAACATAAGCAGTGCCACCATAAAGGTCCTGGAGAAAAATATAGGCAGTAAACTTTTGGATATCCTACACAGAAATATGTTTACTGATACTTCATCAAGGGCAAAGGAAATAAAAGAACAAATCAACAAATGGGACTATATCAAATTGAAAATTTTCTGTTCAGCTAAAGAAAATACCAACAAAATTCAAAGGGAACCAAATGCATGGGAAAACACAATTGCCAATGATACCTCAAACAAGGGTTTGATTTCCAGAATATATAAAGAACTAATGTGACTCAACACCAGAGAGAATGACAGCCCAATTAAATAATGGGCAAAAGACCTGAACAGACAACTCTCTGAGGAAGATATACAAAGGTCCCTGAGGCATATGAAAGAATGCTCAACATCACTAGCCATCAGAGAGATGCAAACTAAAACCACAATATGATACCACCTCACACCTGTCAGAATGGCCATCATCAACAAATGAACAAACAACAAATGTTGGTGAGGATGTGGGGCAAAGGGAACCCTGGTGCACTGTTGGTTGGAATGCAGGCTGGTGCAGCCACTGTGGAAAACAGTATGGAGTGTCCTCAAAAACTAAAAATGGAACTGCCTTTGGATCCAGTAATTTCACTACTTGGACTATACCCAAAGAATCCTGAAACACCAATTCATAACAACCTATGTACCCCTATGTTCATAGCAGTACTATTTGCAATAGCCAAATGCTGGAAACAGCCTAAGTGCCCATCAGTGGATGATTGTATCAAAAAACTTTGGTGCATTTACACAATGGAATACTATACAGCAGAAAGAAAGAAGGAACTTCTAACCTTTGCAACAACATGGATGGAACTAGAAAGTATTATGCTTAGTGCAATAAGCCAGTCAGTTAAAGGCAAATACCATATGATCTAATCCATTACTGGACAATAATGAACAAAACTACCAACAAGCAAAACAGAACCAGATATATGAATACAGTGCATAGGCCTTCAGTGGGCAGGGGGAAGGGGGTTGGGGAAAGGGGGGAGGAAGAGTCAAGGAAGGGGAGCAGTTTAGACAAGAACCTAGTATGAAGGAACCATGGACATGGACAACAGGTCAGATTGACTTTGGTGGGGAATGGGTGGGTGGGAAATAGGACAGAGGGGAGCAAAAAGGGGATGGATGTAATATGACAACAATAAAATTAAATTAAAAAAAAAAAAAGAATCTTGAAATAGAAAGCTGATGCTGGATTAGCCAGGCATAACTAATAAAAGTACAAAAGTTATCATAAGAAGGAAACAAGAGGATCTAAGTAAGAAAGGAGCTATGAAGACACAGAAGTTATAGCAATATGGCCTGAAGATGAAGGAAGGGACAGGCTAGGAATGCAGGCAACATCTAGAAGCTGAAATAGACTGTAAAATGGATTCTTCCTTGTTAGGTATGGTGAGAGTGAGAGGAGAAATAGCAGGGGTAATAGGCCATGAGTTTAAAAGATTTATTTGGCCAGCTGTACAAGCAGGCTGAGATCAGGGAAGCAGGAAAGTGTCAGCAGCTAACAAAAGAAAGACAGGAGTTTTTAAAGGGGCAAAAGGGGGAGAGAGTTGAAGAGACTCTCTGTTGATGGCTTTGTGGAAACTGGCTGTGAGAACGGAGAGGCTTACTACAAGAGGGGAGTTACCAGGTTCTCAGGGGCAGACTAGATATTTTTCAAGGATACAGGCCTGGCCAGCAGGATGAGACATCTTAGAAGGATGCATGTTGTTACTGAGGAGGCAGCAGATTTAATGGGGTTTGTAGACTTATGCTGGATTCCCAGAACTAAGGTCTTATGTCTAAGATCCCTTAGAGCCTCAAGAAGGAAGTGGCCCAGGTAATCCCATCCAAAGGAATATCCTCCACACACTGTACACTCTCCTATTGTTTGGAAGTGTTAAACCAAACATTTAGAGTCTAATTCTAACTTCCACAACATTTTCTGTTCCTTAGAAAATCTAGCAATAGGACTTCTGACTGCTGCCCATGGTTCCCTAGACCCTATTTTTTAAAAGATTTTATTTTTTATTTTTAGAGAGAGGGGAAGAGAAAGAGGCAGAGAGGGAGAGAGACATCAATGTATGGTTGTCTTTCACCTGACTCCAGCTACAGACCTGGCTGGAGACCTGGATTGCAATCTGGTTATGTGCCTTGGCTTGGAATTGAATCAGCAACTTTTGGGTTCTCAGGCCAGGGCCTTATCTCAGGCCCTAGCCAGGGCCACTAGACCCTATTTTTAATGCATGTATTATTCTTCCCAAAGGAATGGTAGATTTTCAAGAGGAGAGAAGGAAACATATTACTATTGTTAAAGAACAAAATTCAACAAAGTAAATTTGAAGACCAATTGGTTTTATTGGCAATTTACTAATTCCACCTAGCAACTAGAAGGGAGCTCGGAGGCTCCCACTGTACAGAATGGGTGGTCTTTATAGGCAGAAGGGTAGAGCAAGAGGGCTAGTATCAAAAGAAAAGAAAAATTACTTTTAGATCAGGGCATCTTTGAGGTGGAAGAAAATGTCAAGGGATTTCATCATGCACATTGCTTTATTTTTAATGAAGAAGCGGGGAGGGCCCATGTGAGTGATTAGGACATTAGTGTTGACCAGAAATTTTCAGACTGGTTGATTAACATTATGTTTTTGGAAGAGATTGAAGCAGCAATAATGTCAGGTGTTCAGTTTAAGTTTGATACCATAAGCTTTAGCACAAATGGTGCCATTTTGGGTCTGTGGGTCTTTTTCTGTTTTTGTTTTTCACTTGAATACTATTTACACATACCACCTAGCAGTTTATTTTAAATATCATAAACACCAATTAATGTTTATTGATCAATTTTATTTGTATGATTTTCTTTGAAAGACATTCATATTTTTCTGGATAATGCATGTTTATTAGCCTGAATATGACCAAACAAACCTTATAGCTTCAAATTTTGGAAACTATATCTTTATTATTTTGAAAGCATTTATTATAAGTCTAACAATTATCATGCATTCAATGCATACATATGAAGGGAATCAGAACTGCCCACCCCAAAATGTACTTCTTTGGCATAAGAATTATCCTGGTTATTTTTAAGAAACAACAGACATAGGAAAAGCTGGAAACCCTAGAAGAAGCTACCCTTCACTAAGAGATACCCACATTTATAAGAAAAATTTCAATTTGTAAGGGAGCCTCCTTGTTTTTACCAGAAAGAGAAGGATAACTAAATTTCTAGACTCGTAAATCTGTATAACAATCCTAACCCTCCTTTACTGTGCTTTGCCTGAAAACCTCTTAACTTGTTCTCCATCTTCAAAAGCTTCTTTTATCATGAGCTAGAGATGGTATTTAAAGTGATGGCTTGGACCATTATAGGGAGTTAATCAGTTTTCCTGGATCTCTCACATATAAACAGTATGTATACTTATTATTAAACTTGTTTATTTTTTCCTATGATTCTGTCTTTTATTTCCTATTATCCTATTTCATAGGATTGGGGGACTGGACTTTAAAATGAAGTGTATGTGGAGCCTCATTCTCTTTCCTTCCCCTTGCTGGCCCAGTCAGGGACCCAAGTGTTTCTGGGATGGTGGGCCCTGGAGACCATGTGGCCAGGCAGCTGGTCTTCAGCCCCATTCCATGTGAGAAGCAGCAGCAGCACTGACTGCATTAGGAAGTCCTACCTGGCCAGGCATACATAAACTCAGAGAATGATGCCTGAAGCTGGAGTGACCAGGAACCCGCTAAACTGCCTGGATGATCATGCTGCAGCCACCTGCATCTTGCAAAGGAGGGTATTCTTAAATAAGAGAAATAATTTCAGGTGCAACCTTGAACTGATTTGGCACGGTGTTAAAGGGTTGTTTGTCTTCGGTTTATTTATTTATTTATTTATATTTAAAGGAATGGGCTTTGAGGCAGAAGCCCATTATTTTCCTAACTTGTGTAGCTTTTAAATTAAAAAATATATATTTTTCCTTTTTCACAAGACCCCTGTTTCCAGTGTTTATGACATGGCATCAGAAATCCATGTGGCTATATAGTAACATACTCATGAGATAAGCACCACTTATGTCTATTTTTGTTTTATTCCAATGTCTAATAATAGTGAAATTAATATCCATTCATGGCAAGTGCCATACATGTGACAGAATACTAGTCCACAGCTTAGAATGTCAATTGGCATTTCTTCAACCACACATTTTCCAGGCTAATACTATGTGGAGGGGACAAAGATTGCATGCCTCTTCTTTATTATAAGCTTTATTAATGCATGCTTCCATGGGCCCCCAAATATCTTATTATTTGAAACTTTTTTCTTTATTATTTGTTTTATTTGTGTTTATTTTTTGGCATTTCCCAATCTCTAAATATTTAGGCCATAGCCTGATTTCATGTAAGCACTAAACTCTGATTTAGGAATCCTGGGTCCTAATTTAGGCCTACAACTAACTAGAAATCATTTCTAGGACTCATGGGTATTCTCCCTTGGCTCTAGTTTGTTCATGTGAAAAAATACTAAATTAAGTCTAACTGACATCATGTGATATAGTGAAAGAACATAGGCTTTGAAGACATCTGCATTTATACTTTTTATAATATGTATTAGTTGCATTAACTTAAATGGGTCCTTTAACTACTTGAGCATAAATTTCCTCATCTGTGATATACATCTATCACTGAGAAAAGTAAATAAAAATATCTGATTATAGCTCGTATGTAACAGGTTTTCATTATTCGCCATTAGATTTGTTCTTATTTTGTTCTTATTTTAATTCTTCCTAACGTTAGGTAGGATAGATAGCAAATAAAGGCAGGAAGGAGGAGGGAGACACATCTCATCCACTAAGTTATTAGCCCTGAGCCTTGCCCGATAACATTGTCAGGTGTTCCAACATCATAGGAAATACCATGCTAACACAGGAGGAGGGCAGTCCTTAAAATTCTGTGTATCATTTCCACTACCTGGAAAGAAGGCCTTTGAAACTGTGTATTGATCCTGAGGCCTAAAAGATGGAAAAGTGCATACAGTGCCTAAAGGAAGAAGCCCATCAATACCCTTGGGTATTCATGTCCTTGTCCTGAGAATTTAGAAACATCTTTATGTGTTAATTGGTATGTAAGTCCTTTGCCTTCCCTCAACCCACCAACTATATAAATCCTTAGAATGAAGGACTCATTCTCGTTGGCCCCCAGCCTCAGGCCACCCCGACTGAGACTCTTGCTCTTACCTCCATGCCCTTGCCAGCCTTGCTCTTACCCTTCTCCCCAACCTTAGCTGAGTCAGTCTTCTTCCATGAACATGTGCCCTCAATAAACCCTGCTTGCTTGCAAGCTAACAGACTCACTGATCTGGAATTCTTTACTGCATTGGCAAGAACTGAGTTTCTAGGAGTTTCTCCTATAACACTGACAAAAACAAGTTAATTATCCTGGTTTACTGAGTTGGTAAGTGGCTAAGCTGAAATTTGCACACTCTAGATCTAGAGTTTACACCCTTAGTCATTATGCTTTGTTGAAAACCATGAAACAATGTCATCTACCATATATTATGATAAATATTGCTTCTAATTTTTAATTATGTATTATGTTAGGAAAAAGATTTGAAGAAAAGTTAAGAGACCTGGTTTTTGGGTTCAGCTTGGCAATCACTAGCTGTAACATGTAACCACTTTGACCACTCTCTACATTAATAAATCATGATAATATTTACCTTCTTAACCTCACAATTCCATTTACATAAAATGAAATATGTGATGAATTAAATGATTATGAGCTCTAAAGCAATATCAAAGTAATTGAATTTATATCTGCAATAATGAAGTCAAACTTACATAACTTATACAAAAAGTAAATAAATCAATAGCCCTTATTTCCACCTTAATTATTATAAACCTATCAGTTATAATAATTCAAACAGGTTGATTGCATAGGGGTGAGGAAAATGAACAAGTATTTACCATCTAGATTTTATGGAACAGTTTCTCTGTCATCTCACTTAATATTCATAAAAACTATAAGATGGAGGTATAGATAGACACACCACATTTCCCTCACAACTAGAAGAAATTTACATCTACCTCAAAACTACTAAATAAAAACAATGCAGAAATTTCAGAAAATCAAACTACATGTAAGTGTAACAAATGAAGAACTGAAGAAATAATCAGCCAGGCAAGGAGAAGGGGAGGAGCTGGGGAGGAGAGTGGCAGTGGCAGCACTGGGGCTGAGGGCACAGTGAAAAGCATGATCATAGATTTAAACCTGGGATGCAATCCTGGAGGTCAGACCTTGCAGCCCATGGTTGTAGTGCCTGGAACAAATAGAGCAAGCAGCTGCAGTGGCACAGGGATTGAAGCCTCTGAGAAAAGTATAGTCATACAGTTAAACCTAGGAAGCAATCCCTGGGCTAGAGTGTACAGCCAATGGTTTTAAAGCCAGGAAAAATAGAGCCATAAGGCCTCTGGCTATGAAAGTCAGAGTGGCATTATCCCCTCGCAGACCGCTGCTCCATATATAGTGCCATAACATGGTGCACTGATGAATTCCTAAGGCTCTACCCCTTACAAAATAACAAATGTGACAGAACTACCTAAGACACAGAAGCAAACACAGGAAGTTGTCAAGCTTTTCTGCCTGAGGAGAAAGAAAAGTGTGGCCCAGAATAGGGAGCAGATCAATGTGCCAGTGGGAGAACTGAGTGACAAAGAAAGAGCCAACATAACAGCCAAGGAGATAGCCAATGTAACAGATGCTAAGTTCAAAACCCTGATGATTAAGATGCTCACAGACTTGACATATATGCTTAAATTTAACAAATGCAGAAAAGGAGTAGTTTAGGCTAGGCTACATGAAATGAAGAAAAATCCACATGAAACCAAGGGTGAAGGGAAGGAAACTGGGATTCAAATTAATGAATTGGAACATAAGGAAAAATAAACAATCAATGAGTACCAAAAGAGGAAACAAGAATTAAAAAAAAACTGGAGAAAGGCATAGGAACCTCTGTGATAACTTTAAGTGTGTTAATATCTGAAACATAGGGATGTCAGAAGGAGAAGAGAAAGAGCAAGAAATTGAAAACTTATGTAAAAAAATAATGAAGGAAAACTTCCCAAATTTCATGAAGGAATAGTCTGAGGAGCACAGAGAATCCCAAACAAGCCAGATCCAAAGAAGACCACATGAAAACACATCATAATTAAAATGCCAAAGGTTAAAGATACACAGAGAATCTTAAAGCAACAAGAGAAAAAAGAATTACCTACAAAGGGGTTCTTATAAGATTATTAGCTGATTTCTCAAAAGAAACTTTGCAGGCAAGAAGGACCTGGCAAGAAATATTCAAAGTGATGAAAAGCAAATACCTACAACCAAGAATACTCTATCCAGCAAAGCTATAATTCAGAATGGAAAAGCAGATAAATTGCTTCCCAGGCAAGGAATGGCTAAAGGAGTTCATTATCACCAAGGCATAATCATGCGAAATATTAAAGGGATTTACTTAGAAAAAGAGGGTCAAAATTATGAACATTAAAAAGACAACAAACTCGCAACTATCAACAACAGAATCTAAAAGATAAAAACAAAGCAGACAATCAGAGAGGGAACAGAATCAAAGATATGAGGAACATTAGGAGGGTTATCAGCTGGTTGGGGGAAGGTGAGGAAATGGGGAAATGATGCAGGGATTAGGAAACATTATTGGTGGGGGCAAAATAGACAGGGGAAGTTAAGAATACTATCAGGGAAGTTGAAGCCAGGGGACTTATATATGCAATGCAAGGACATGACCTAAGGGACATGTGATTGCTGGAGGGAGGAGGGTGCTGTGTGAAGAGGAGCAAAGGGAAAATAAATTGAAACAAATGTAACAGTATAATAAAAATTTTAAAATACATAAGGAAAAATATTTATTTGTCAAAACCCATAGAATGTGCAACATCAATAGGGAAATCTATTTTAAGCTAGAACTTTGAATGGCAACGATGAGCCAAGTAGGTTCACAGATTGTAACAAGTGTAACACTCAGGTTCTAGATGTCCATAGTTGGGGAGGATTTGGGTAGGAGGTAGGAAATGTAAGGAAACTATATACTCTCTGCTCAATTTTGCTGTGAATGTAAAACTTCTTTTAAAAATAAAATCTATTAAAAAATACTCATAAAGGCTGTTCTCTATCAGCAACTCCGAGGTCCTGGCAGCTCAGCAGTGGAGTTTTAAGGTCATCTGCATCATCTGACTGAGGAGAAGATGGTCAACCTCTTGAAAGCAGTGCTGATAGAATGAATTAAAAATATAGAGTCCTTCAAGAGGCCTGTAGTAAGAAAGAGGAGACCCACAGGGAAACCTGGTAGAGAGCACAGCAGCACAGCCGATGAAGCTGGAATTGTGGGGGCCTCACTAACAAAGCATGGATTAGTCAGAGATGCCTGAAATGCTGAACTGTGACCAGGAATACAGGGCAGTGGACTTTGGCTTTTCTGAAAGACTAGGTTCCATCAAGATGGTGAATGAGTAAGTGGAGCTAAACCAATCTCCTCCCAGGTCACATCTGGAATTACTTTTTCAGAGAAAAAGTCAGCTGGAATTACCAACAGAATACCAGCTGGAAAGAAGTCTTATAACCACGGACAAAACAGGAGAGGGCACTTCATTATAATGAGACTGCACTTCCATAGCCTGGCAGCCAATCACAGTCTGATGGGATTACAACAAAACCTAAAAATGGAGAGAAAAAGAAACAGTCCATCACCAAAATCCCCAGGAATAACACTAAATGAAACAAAGGAAAGCAAACTACCTGATATGGAATTCAAAATAATGATAATAGAGAAGCTCAATGAGCTCAGCCAGATCAAAGAAAACTACATACAATGCTAGCAGAACTACAAGAAAGCTATAAGGAACTTACTGAGAACTACACCAGCATCACAAAGAACATAGAAACTATCAGAAAGAGCCAGGTGGAAATTAAGAATACAATTTCTGAATTGAAGAATACAGTAGAAGAAATCAACAGTAGGCTAGAGGAAGCAAAGGATTGGATCAGCATGCTGAAAGATATTGCAGAAAACTATCCCAAGATAGTGCAACAGAATGAAAAAAGTCTGAACAAGAATGAAGAGATTTTAAGAGAGCTGCAGGACAACATGAAATGTAATAATATCTGTATCATAGGGATACCAGAAGGAGAAGAGAAACAAGGAATGGAAAAACTGTTCAAAAAAGTAATGATGGAAAACTTCCCTAACATGAAGAGTGAAAACATTACTCAAGCTCACAAAGCACAGAGGGTCCCAATGAGGATGAATCCAAACAGATCCACTCCAAGACACGTTATAATTAAAATGACAAACTTCAAAGACAAAAAGAGAATCCTAAAAGGATCAAGAGAGAAATGACAAATAACATATAAGGGGGCTCCAATAAGGCTATCAAATGATTATTCAAGAGAAACAATAAAAGCCAGAAGGAATGGCAAAAAATATTTCAAGTAATGGGAAACAAAGGCCTACAACCAGGAATACTCTACCCAGCAAGGCTCTCATTCACCATGGAAGAAGAAATAAGGAGTTTCCCAGACAAAAGAAGATTAAAAGACTACATCTCTACCAAACCAGCATTAAAATAAATGATAAAGGGTCTGCTTAAAACAAATGAAGAAACAGAGAGAGAAAGAGAGGAAAACAGGTACAAAGGGGGAAATGGCATTAAATAAGTTTCAAACAATAATAATCTTAAATGTAAATGGATTAAATGTGACAATAAAAAGAAATAGGGTAGCTGAATAAATATGAAAACATGACCCTCATATATGCTGTCTTCAAGAGAACCACCTCAGAACAAAGGATTGGCACAGATTGAACGTGAAGGTACGAAAATATATACCAAGCAAATGGATATGAAAAAAAGGCTGAAGTACCAATACTTATTTCAGAAAGAATAGATTTTATGATGAAGGCCATAAAAAGATACAAATGACATTTCATAATACTTAAGGGAACAATACATCAAGAAGTTAGAACTCTGGTAAACATATATGCACCCAACATAGGAACTCTGAAATATATAAGGAAAATCTTGAAGGACTTTAAGAAGGATATGGACAGCAACAGTAATAGTAGGGGATTTTAATACCCCATTATCAGCAATGGAAAGATCTTCCAAACAAAAATCACCAAGGATATATGGGCATTGAACAACACTGTAGAGGAAATGGACCTAACTGATATATTCTTTCACCCCGAAGAAGCAAAATACACATTCTTTTCAAATACACATGGATCTTTCTCTAAGATAGACCACATGGTAGGTCATAAGACAAGCCTCCAAAAAGACAGGATAATTGAACTCATACCAACCATCTTCTCAGTTCAGAATGGATTGAAACTAGAAACCAGCCTCAAGGGAAAAAAACAAAAACAATCCAACCCATGGAGACTGGATAACATGCTTTTACATAAGGGCTGGGTACATAATGAGATCAAAGATGAAATCAAAAAGTTCCTGGAAACAAATGACAATGAATACACAACAGCCCAAAACCTATGGGAAATAGTAAAGGCAGTCCTCACAGGGAAATTCATAGCAATACAGGCCTACTTAAAAAGGACAGAAGAAGCTTATATAAATAACCTAACCATAAAGCTGCAAGAACTAGAGGAGCAACAACAAACAAAGCCCAGAGCAAGTAGAAGGAAGGAAATTATCAAGATCACAGCAGAATTAAATAACTTAGGGACTAAATCTACAATTCAAAAAATCAATAAGTCCCAGAGCTGGTTCTTTGGAAAAAAAAAAAAAAAAATTGACAAGCCTTTAACCAGACTAATCAAGAAAAAGAGAGGACCCAAATAAGCAGAATCAGAAATGACAGAGGAGAAATCACAACTGATACTTCAGAAATACAAAATATTATAAGAAATTACTACACACAACTATGTGATAAAAATATGACAACCTGGGTGAAATGGAGAAATTTCTGGAAATGTATAATCTACCAAAACTGAATCCAGAAGAAGCAGAAAGCCTGAACAGAACAATACCAACCAGTGAAATTGAAGAAGTAATCAAAAATCTCCCAAAGCACAAGAGCCCCTGACTAGATGGCTACACAGGTGAAATCTACCAAACATTTAGAGAAGAACTAAATCCTACCCATCTCAACCTATTCCAAAAAATTCAAGAAGAGGGAACACTCCCAAGCTCCTTCTATGAGGCCAATTTTATGCTAATCCCCAAACCACAACAAGACACAACTAAGAAAGAAAACTAAGCCAGTATCTTTGATGAACATAGATGCTAAGATTCTCAACAAAATATTGGTCAACCAGACTCAGTAGTATATTACAAAGATCATACACCATGATCAAGTGGGTTTACACTATGATCAAGTGGTTGTCATCCCAGGGATGCAAGGATGGTACAACATTTGCAAATCAATAAATGTAAAACACCACATAAACAAAATGAAAGATAAAAACTATATGATCATATCAATAGATGCTGAAAAAGCATTTGATAAAGTACAGCCACCATTTATGATAAAAACCCTCAGCAAATGGGAATAAAGGAAACATATCTTAACATCATAAAGGCCATCTATGAGAAACCTGAAGCCAACATCATGCTCAATGGGTAAAAACTGAAAGCTATCCCCCTAAGATCAGGAAAAAGACAAGGATATTCACTTTCTCCACTTCTGATCAACATCATTTTGGAAGTTCTAGCCATACTTTTCAGAGAAGAAAAAAAAAATCAAAGGTGTCCAAATTGGAAAGGAGGAAGTAAAACTGTCATTATTTGCAGATGACTTGATATTGTACATACAAAACCCAATAGACTCCACCAAAAAGTTACTTGACCTGATAAGCAAATTGAGCAAAATAGCTGGATATATAGTCAGTATTTAGAAATCAAAAGCATTTTTGTATACTAATAATGAAACATCAGAGATAGAAGATAGAAAACAAATCCCATTTACCATAGCAACAAGAAAAATAAAGTACCTAGGAATAAACTTAACTAAGGAAGCAAAAGACCTGTACTCAGAAAACTAAAGAACACTGAAGAAAGAAATGAAGGAAGATATAAATAAATGGAAGCTTATGGCATGTTCATGGGTGGGAAGAATGAACATCATTAAAATGTCCATACTACCCATAGCAATCTATATATTCAATGCAATCCCTATTAAAATACCAATGACAGATTTCACAGATTGAGAAAAGATACTTCAAAAATTTATATGGAGCCAAAACACCCACCAATAGCCACAGCAATCTTGAGAAAGAAGAACAAGGTAGAAGGAATCACAATACAGGACATCAACCTATACTACAAGGCTACTGTAATGGAAACAGTCTGGTATTGGCATAAGAATGAACATATAGATCAATGGAACACAATAGAGAGCCCAGAAATAAACCCAGGACTCTATGGTCAATTAATATTCAACAAAGGGGAGAGGAATGTAAAATGTAGTAAAAACAGTCTCTTTAACAAGTGGTGTTGGGAGAACTGGGCAGCAACATGCAAAACAATAAAACTAGGGGAAGGAAGATGGCGACAGAGTAGAGAGCAGTGCTGATGGTGTTCTCGAGTACCAAAGCAACTAGAGGACAGGTTAAGGAGCGTGAGACGTCTTCAGGACCCTGGGGATTGGAATGGGCAGCATCTGGACACAGGGGAGCAGAGCCCGGAGGCAGAGGAGGCCAGCAGGACAGTAGGTGAGGTGATCCCGACCGACCGGCCGGCGGGCCGAGGTCGGCTCTGGGCAGGGGCGGCTCTGCCCAGAGGGGCGCGTTTGACTGGGGCCAGTTTCAGGCTCCCTGGTGACTGGAAGTCTCAGCAGTGAAGTGCGGGCGGCGAGGGCAAACACCGTAGGGAACGCGGAATTTAACTCTTGCAGGGGAGGGACTGTGTGAGAGACTCACCCCGGCAACAGGTAGAGGAGTCTCCAAGCAGGGTTAGAGGAGGAGGAGAGGAGTCCTGCGGGAAGCCAGAGCGGGGGAGTAGGAAATGCACCGGCCGGGCGGCGAGAGGGCCGAAAACGGAGCTGCTGGGCCGCTGGGGAAACAGCAGCTAGAAGCCCCTGCGAGGGGGGAGGCCCAGCCCGGCGCAACCACACAGGCCCCCAGGCTCCGCGGGAAAATCCAAACGGCGAGCCGGAGAGCCGGCAAGCCGGGAACTTGTGGCGGCCACCCTCCATTGCCGAAGACAAAGGCCGCACCGCCCACGCCTGGGAGGGGCTCATCACAGAGGCCGCGTAAAGGACTCTACGGAGAGCTGATTGGCTTGGAGGCGTGGTGCTCGCCCTGGAAGGGCAGGACAGTGTAGGCGGACCCCGGACAGTGTTGACTGACAGGCCTGGCCTCCTCCCCGAACTGCGGGGGTGGGGCCAGTCCTCACAGGGACCAGCAAAGTTGTGGGCTGCCCTGCAGAAGTGCGGGGGACTGTCCTGAGCAGGAAACTCCGCCAGGAGTGGGAGGGGGCTGCCTGCCGGCTCCAGAACATCGGCAGCCCTAAAACCCAGCCAGGCTGCCAAAGGCCCAGCCTACCTGGGGGCGGACGCTCAGAATCAGCCCTACTGTGACAATCAGAGAGGCCCTGCCACACGCCAAGACCGGCTAGAATATAGACTATAGACTGTAAAGTCCTGACCAAGAAAAAGAGGCAGCATCAGGAAAGGGATTGCTGCCAATCTCAAGCACCTGAATTATACCGAGAGCAATATGAACTATTAAGCCTCAACATATCCTTTGCAAAAGTTACTCCTCACATATTCTTAATCCCCCCCAT
>PVIW01015859.1:0-18419 GCA_004026585.1 Noctilio leporinus | reverse complement strand
ATAAAGGATTTAAACATAAGCAGTGCCACTATAAAGGTCCTGGAGAAAAATATAGGCAGTAAACTTTCGGATATCCTACCCAAAAATATGTTTACTGATACTTCACCAAGGGCAAAGGAAATCAAAGAATGAATCAACAAATGGGACTATATCAAATTGAAAAGGTTTAGTTCAGCAAAAGAAAATATCAGCAAAATTCAAAGGGAACCAACTGTATGGGAAAACATAACTGCCAATGATACCTCAGACAAGGGTCTGATCTCAAAAATATATAAAGAACTAATGGGACTCAACACCAGGGAGACAGACAGCCCAATTAAAAAATGGGCAAAGGACCTGAACAGACAACTCACTGAGGAAGATATACAAAGGGCCCAGAGGCATATGAAAGAATGCTCAACACCACTAGTCATCAGAGAGATACAAATTAAAACTACATTAAGATACCACCTCACACCTGTCAGAATGGCAATCATCAGCAAATCAACAAACAACTAGTGTTGGCGAGGATGTGGGGCAAAGGGAACCCTCATACACTGTTGGTGGGAATGCAGACTGGTGCAGCCACTGTGGAAAACAGTATGGGGTTTCCTTCAAAAACTAAAAATGGAACTGCCTTTTGATCCAGCAATTCTACTACTTGGACTATACCCAAAGAATCCTGAAACATCAATTCATATGAACCTATGCACACCTATGTTCATAGTGGCACTATTTACAGTAGCCAAGTGCTGGAAACAGCCTAAGTACCCATCAGTGGATGATTGGATCAAAAAACTTGGGTACATTTACACAATGGAATTCTATGTAGCAGAAAGAAAGAAGGAACTTGTACCCTTTGCAACAACATGGATGGAACTGGAGAGTATTATGCTTAGTGAAATAAGCCAGTCAGTGAAGGACAAATATCATATGATCTCACCCATTACAGGACAATAATGAACAAAACTAACAACAAGCAAAACAGAACCAAGTATATCAATACAAGGAATAGGCCTTCAGTGGTCAGGGGGAATGGGGTTAGGGGGAGGGGGGAGGTAGACGCAAAGAAGGGGAGCAGCTTAGACAAGAACCTAGTATAAAGGAACCATGGACATGGACAACAGGTGGGATTGACTTTGGGGGGAATGGGTGGTAGAGGAGGGCGACAGAGGGGAGCAAAAAGGGGATGGATGTAATACAACAACAATAAAATTAAAAAAAAAGATTATACAGCATGATCAAGTGGGCTCATGCCAGGGATGCAAGGATGGTACAACATTCGTAAATCAATAAATGTAATACACCACATCAACAAATGGAAAGATAAAAACCATCTGATCATATCAATAGATGCTGAAAAAGCATTTGATAAAGTGCAGCAACGATTTATGATAAAAACCCTCAGCAAAATGGGAATAGAGGGAGCATACCTCAACATCATAAAGGCCAACTATGAGAAACCTGAAGCCAACATCATCCTTAATGAACAAAAACTGAAAGCTTTTCCCCTAAGATCAGGAGCAAACAAGGCTGTCCACTTTCTCCACTTGTATTCAACATTGTATTGGAAGATCTAGCTATAGCCATCACAGAAAGAAAAAGGAATCAAAAGTATCCAAATTGGAAAAGAGGAAGTCAAACTGTTATTATTTGCACATGATATGATAGTGCACATACAAAACCTGATAAACTCCACCAAAAACCTACTCCACCAAATAAGTAAATTTAGCAAAATAGCTGGGTATAAAGTCAATATCCAGAAATCAAAAGCATTTTTGTATACCAATAATGAAACAACAGAAATAGAAGTGAAAAACAAATACCATTTGCCATAGCAACAAGAAAAATAAAGTACCTTGGAATAAACTTAACTAAGGAAGTAAAGACCTATAGTCAGAAAACCACAGAACAATGGAGAAAGAAATCAAAGAAGATACAAATAAATGGAAGCATATACCATGTTCATGGATGGGAAGAATTAACATCATTAAAATGTTCATACTACCGAAACCAATCTACAGATTCAGTGCAATCCCAGTTAAAATACCAATGACAGACTTCAGAAAATAGGAAAAAATACTTCAAAAATTTATATGGAGCCAATAGCTCCCACGAATAGCCATAGCAATCTTCAGAACAAGTTAGGAGGAATCACAATACCAGACTTCAAACATTACTACAAGGCTACTGTCATCAAAACTCTCTGGTACTGGCATAAGTATAGACATATGTATCAATGGAACAGAATAGAGAGCCCAGAAATTAACCCAGGCCTCTATGGTCAACTCATATTTGACAAAGGGGGAAGGAACATCAAATGGAGTAAAAACAGTCTCTTCAACAAATGGTGTTGGGAGAAATGGACAGCAATATGCAAAAAGAGAAAACTTGACCACCAACTTACACCATACACCAGAATGAACTCAAGATGGATAAAAGATTCAGACATAAGCAGTGCCACCATAAAGATCGCGGAGAAAAATTCAGGCAGTAAACTTTTGGATATCCCATGCCGAAATATGTTTACTGATACTTCACCAAGGGCAAAGGAAATAAAAGAACAAATCCACAAATGGGACTATATCAAATTGAAAAGGTTTTGTTCAGCTAAAGAAAATATCAGCAAAATTCAAAGGGAACCAACTGTATGGGAAAACATAATTGCCAATGATACCTCAGACAAGGGTTTGATCTCCAAAATATATAAAGAACTAATGTGACTCAACACCAGTAAGACAGATAGTCTAATTAAAAAATGGGCAAAGGGCCTGAACAGATAACTCTTTGAGGAAGATATACAAAGGGCCCAGAGGCATATGAAAGAATGCTCAACATCATTAGTCATCAGAGAGATGCAAATTAAAACCACAATAAGATACTACCTCACACTTGTCACAATGGCAATCCTCAACAAATCAACAAAGAACAAGTGTTGGGGAGGATGTGGGGCACAGGGAACCCTCGTGCACTGTTGGTGTTAATGCAGGCTGGTGCAGCCACTTTGGAATACAGTATGGGGTTTCCTTAAAAAACTAAAAATGGAACTTTCTTTTGATCCAGCAATTCCACTTCTTGGACTATACCCAAAGAATCCTGAAACACCAATTCATAAGAACCTATGCACACCTATGTTCATAGCAGCACTATTTTCAATAGCCAAGTGCTGGAATCAGTCTATGTGCCCATCAGTGGATGATTGGATCAAAAAACTTTGGTACATTTACGCAATGGAATACTATACAGCAGAAAGAAAGAAGGAACTCCTATCCTTTGCAACAACATATATGGAACTGGAGAGCATCATGGTTAGTGAAATAAGCCAATCAGTTAAAGACAAATACCATATGATCTCACCCATTACAGGACAATAATGAACAAAACTAACAACAAGCAGAACAGAACTAAATATATGAATTCATTGAATAGGCCTTCAGTTGTCAGGGGGAAGGGGGTTGAGGGGAGGGGAAGGAAGAGGCAAGGAAGGGGAGCAGTTTTGATAAGAGCCTAGTATAAAGGAACCATTGACGTGGACAACAGGTGGGATTGACTTTGGGCGTTATAGGTGGGAAGGGAGGGAGACAGAGGGGAACAAAAAGGGGATGGATGTAATACAACAACAATAAAATTAGAAAGCAAAAACAAAACAATAAAGTGATTAAATAATATATTTTTGCATCTGCAGACCACCTGAAGTTAGTTTACATTATGCTTAAGTAAAGGAGTGGAGAAAAAAATTTAAAACATGCATCAATATTCCTCCTTAAGAAAAAAAGTATTTTGAAAAAAACTTTAATAAGATCCTTGAATCCTGATGTCATGGATTAAAGAAAAAAATACAATTGTTCTGCTTTAGAAATGGTGAGGAAAATCTGCTGAGAATATGCAAAAGAGAGAAGGAACTGGAAAATTGAGTAAAAGTGCAGAAATATAGAAAACTGGTCTAGAGCTCGCCAAAATTCAGATATTTTTAGAAACACAGATTTCTAAGGTTGATTTTATTGTTAAGCCTGCTTTACTTGCAAAGGTCAAGGTGAAAGCTTTACTCTGTCAAGTATATGTATATAAAGAATAAAATGAGGATCTAAGTTTAATATATTGGTTTAAGTAGGAAGATTCAGTAATGGATAGCAAACTGGGGAAACCATTATCAGGGTATAAATGGGAATTTGTGCCAGGAAGATCAAATCTCTTGTGAGTTACAGAATCAGCAACAATAAGAAACTAGACATGTATGAAATACAGAAAGGGTGATATTCAAAAGAAGTCATGTCATTAGAATGACCGGCCAAATATTTGTTAGATCTACCTTCTAGAATATGAATCTTCAATTTTATTGCTGAATCATTTAGGCTAGGATTTCAAGTTAAAGGGCTCTTTATAGAGCCTAATGGTTATTGTAAAAACCAAATCCAGAGAGAGAGGGAGAAGAACAAGGGGAAAAAGGAGAGGGAGTGGAGGGGAGAGGAAGAAAGGAAGGAAGAAAGGAAGGAAGGAAGGAAGGAAGGAAGGAAGGAAGGAAGGAAGGAAGGAAGGAAGGAAGGAAAGAAGGAAAAGAAAGCAAGCTGTGTGTTACTGGGAAGTCACTGTGTGTTCCAGTTTCATTATGAAATAGGGGTAAAATAAAACCTTATGGAATTAAATTGTTTACTACATGTAAAACAATTTAAATTATGCTTGGCACATAATAAATACTCAATGGAAAATAATTTATTTTTATGGTTATTATTGTAGTGACCAGGATTATTACTATTCCATTTCTGGGTCTAGAACCATGTGTGACTCCCATTTGAATTTGTCTCATTTTCATGTCTCTTAGGTGCCCATATATCTCTTTTATGATGTACAATATGCACTCAGGTGGTAGGATGAGGAGGGTGTGTTACCTCTTCCATTAAAGTTATATTGGAACAATTGTGTTGCTATGAGATGATGTTTTAGGGCCAGTGTTTCATCTCATAAGAAACAACTGTCTCAGTTATAGGAATTTACACAATGTCTCCCTTGGTTCTGTCTCCTCTTCCTATTTTACCCAAAAGAGCACCTATAGAGCCTTTATGAGGGCCCAGCCCTGATCCTTACCTCCTCCTAATAATATAGATGAGAAGAAAGGAAGAAAGCAGTACCATTGTGGATATCTCCTGCAAAAGTAACTATAACATTAGTGAAAACAACAGAGAAGGTCAGAAAAGATTTTGCAGCAGGACAGCTATAGCTACATGAGGCATTGACAGATAAGCTCACTAAATGCAGTATTCAAGTTGTCTTCCCTTACATTTCATCTACAGGTTTTAATTAATGCATGGCAGCCATGATTTATTCAATTTCAAATAGTATTAGTATTTCTTCAATAGCTTTCACCTTGATCTGAACTCCTAATGAGCATGTTACATTTCAATTCAACCCTCTCACAATCACATTTATTATCTTCCATATATTTTTAAAAATCTTATCCAAATTTTAGTAAAGATCAGTGTACAGTATATGTTTTAAAATGTCTCAGGTTCTGCTTATGGCATGACTATATCTACAGTTTTTTAGAATAACATAGCCTGAATATTTGATTCCTTTTCATGTGGAAGTCATTACTTCCAAACAATATTTAGAAAAATATTTGAAGTTAACAAGTAATGATTTTATGGTAACTGATATTAATTTTCACTGATGGCAACCAAAGTAAAACTATTCATATGTAATTCAATTTTATTTATTTTTAATTTTATTGACTATCTCAATTACTAAAGCCTAACCAAATCTAAGAAAGCAATGTTAAATTTGAAATATTTATTAAAAAGCTTTACTTATCTTCTTTAAATATGATTAATTTAATGATTATCTTCCTTATGTCTTACAAACTTGTAGTCGGTAACCCAATGGGTTTTAATCATTTGTATCAGCTGCAAAAGAGATATCTTTTGAAGGAATTAGATTAGCAAATTCATATATATAGAATAAAACTTGAGTCCATCATAGGGAGTTAGAATTACAAATTACAAATATGATCTCAATTTTTAAAAAAATAAATAGCATAATAGATTGCAAATAGTAGAATATAAATATCTATTACAGTTCTTTAATTTATATTTTTTAAATTATTAAATCTTAACAAAAACTTTAGGCTGCCTTTGGCCTTCTTAACACAGGGTAAGTTGATTAAAAGAAAACTATTTAATTTTAATTCAAATTACTAAGTATTTAAATACTTAAGTGAATATTTTTACATATACTGAAGTAACACATTCAGAGTTATTAATATTAATATTTAGATAAAGTTATTAAAGGCTAACATACTCTTGGAAAAATCACTTTATCACCTAACCTATAAAAACCTTAAATGATTACTATCATTTGTAGCTGAATAACATCAGCAATATTAGACATTCTTGGTATTATTACCATTTATAACAATAAGCTAACATGAGAAATGAAATTACAAATGTGTAGTCATTAAATGTATTTACTGACTAAAATATTTTTTAAATAATATTTTAAATGAATGAACATTATTCAACTAATATACCTTTATGGTGTCACAGGATGTAGAAAAAGCTTTCTCAGCCAACAGGAATGCAGTGTTTAATATAGAGTCAGGAAATACAAGTGCTGCTGGCACTTGATACCTAACCCAGAGACCTCTGGGTGCTGAGCTAGAAGAAATGAAGTCTGATTTTGACTCCATTGTATAAACAAAATGTCATCCGCACATCAAATTCCACCCACAGAGTGCTTCTGGCATGGTTAATGATTATAATCTTCACATTTAATCACAGGAACTCAGTGGCAAGCAAACAAAGGTTAGCTAAACTGACAGTTCAGATGTTTTCAACAGAAAATGCTTCAAGTTTATTTGTAAATGTGCATGTACAGTTCCAACAGGACTTTTCTAAAATGCAGTTAAGTTTGTACAATGCATAATAACAAAAAAGTACTGACCATTTGCTTAATCCTTTATGTGGTAAGAATTATGTGGAAGTTTGTTAGGTTACTTCCAAATGTCTGCTTTACCAGCTCTGCTTTCCCTGTCGAATTAAGTCATGGATTCTTCAATCTGAAACAAAGATCTGGATATAAAGTGAATTCTTTTAACTGAAACTGTTCTTCTGTCTTATCTTTTTGAATCATTTGAAGTAATTTCTCTATATTATCTCATTTGAACATGTTTTATTCCTTCACAGAATATGCAACCAAAACACCTATACCATAATAAAATAGGTGAAAAAAGCTTGGTATATGTTCTATAATAACATGTATCTAAAAATCTTACACAAATGCACATTAAAATAAAATTATTTCAACATATTTTAATGGGTTAATCTGAATAATCCAATGAATACATACTTAATAATCAGTGACTACTATTTACCAAATAATAAAAAATTAAGTGCCCTGGCTGGTGGCATGGTGGATAAGTCACCAACTTGCAAATCCAAACAAAGGTTGCTGGTTCAATTCCCAGCCAGGGCACATAACCAGGTTGTAAGCCTGGAGGCAGGTGAAAGGCAACCATATATTGATGTCTCTTTCCCACTCTGCCTCTCTCCCTTCTCCTCTCTCTAAAAAAGTAATAAATAAAATATTTTTTAAAAATTATGTGCACAAAGATTAAATATTTTATATGTAATAAAAGTTTTATATGATTTGTGTTATACATAATTATATACACAATTATATACAATTGAAAGCTTTTTGTTATTATAATTTTGGTAGCTTTTCAATATTATGTTTTCTCATGAATGATAAGATATACTTTTAAATGTGTTAGGCCAGTCCTGCCTGGTGGCTCAGTGAATGGGTGCCAGCCTGTGAACCCAAAGGCCCAGCCAGGGCAAATAACCAGGTTGCAAGCCAAGTCTCCAAGCAGGTCCGTAGCTTGAGGCAGGTGAAAGGCAACCATACATGGATATTTCTCTCCCTTTCTTCCTCCCTCTCTGCTTTTCTCTCAAAAAATAATGAATAAAATATTTTTTAAAAAATGTGTTAAGCCTTAGCTTGTGTGAATCAGTGGATTGAGCTTCAGGTTGCAAACCAAAGGGTTGCCAGTTTGATTCCCAGTAAGGGCTCATGCCTAGATTGCATGCCAGGTACCCAGTTGAGGGCATGAGGAAAGCAACCACACATTGATGTTTCCTTCCCTCTCTTCCACCCCACCTTCCCCTCACTCTAAAAATAAATAAATAAAACATTTTATCAGTTATTAAATATATATATATATATATTACAGTGATTATCTTTAGAAAATATTGAGTAATTGTATAAAATATAAAATTATATAACAATAATTTCATTGAATATGTTTTAAAATAATAATATATTTAACAAATTTTATGGTAATCTATTTTTGTCCCAAGTATGTTTTTAATTTAGTTTTTGTTCATTGATGAGAGAGAAACATCTATTTGTCTTATTTTAAGATATTTTATTGATAATGTTCTTATAGTTGTCTAATTTATTTTCCATTTACTCCACTCCCACCCCTATTAGTTCATGTCCATTGGCCAAACATATATGTTCTTTGACTTCTCTCTTTTCTATACTATTCTTAATATTCCCCTGTCTATTTTGTACCTACCAATTATGCTTATTAATCCCTTCACCATTTCCCCATTTTTTCCCCTTCCTACTCCAAGCTGTAACCCTCCAAATGATCCCCATACCTATGGTTATGTTCCTATTCCAGTTGTTTGTTTAGTTTGTTTTTGTTTTTATTTTTTAGATCCTGTTGTTGATAGTTCTGAGTTTGTTGTCATTTTAATGTTTATATTTTTGATTTTCTTCTTTTTCTTAAATAAGTCCCTTTAACATTTCATATAATAAGGGCTTATGATAATGAACTCCTTTAGCTTTACCTTGCTTGGGAAGCACTTTATCTGCTCTTCCATTCTAAATGATAGCTTTGCTGGATAGAGTATCTTGGTTGTAACTCCTTGCTTTTCATCACTTTGAATACTTCTTGCCAGTCTCTCTTGACTGTAAAGTTTCTTTTAAGAAATCAGCTGAAGGCCCAGGCTATTAGCTCAATGGATAAGGTGCCAGCCTATGAACCCAAAGGTCACCGGTTCGATTCTCAGCCAGGGCACATAACCAGGTTGCAAGCCAGGTCTCCAGCCAGGTCCATAGCTAGAGGCAGGTGAAAGGCAACCATACATTGATATCTCTCTCCCTCTCTGCCTCTCTCCCTTCCCCTCTCTCTAAAAATAATAAATAAAATATTTTTTAATTAGCTCTTAAATAAATAAATAATAAATCTATACACACTCACACATGCACATGCATAGTAACTGTGAGGTGATAGATAGGTTATTAGCTTGATTTTAGTGATCATTTAAAAATATATTTTTTGCAGAAATAGGGAAAAATGTCAGTCTTTCTTCTAGCCTATCTAATCAAAATTTGATTTTCACTATTGATAGCTTATACAATTTCCTTTCACTTTACAATCACAATTGTTTTTTCCATTTTGGGGAAATCTCAGTCAGGTTTTTCCATATCTGAGCTGTTACAAACAATTCCATCTTTTGTAGTGCTACTGCAGGTTGTGCTCTGCAAACATAAGAATTCTAATTAAATTCCATTTGCATAATGTTCATTAAAAGAATAAAGTGTAAGATAAAAGTATAATTTTGTACAATCATTATTAAGAATATCCCTAATAGGAAAGAACTTCTAATTGACAAGATATCTATGTGAATAATTATTATGGCCAATGTGTGAGGTTTTGAGACTCTTTATACAAATTAGATTCTGGCTCCATATGTTGTTGCCTTTGATTTTTCCTCTACAACCTATATTCCTTGAAAATGGGTAGTATGGAACACTTTCATAGCACAGTATGACTATAGGCCATAGACCTTCAGGTTGAGACACAGAGTATGATGGAATAGGGGCAAGGAGGATTAATATTGGAAACCATTTCCACCCCAGGTCATATGGCAATAACTGAGCTATATACTGAAGTGATGTGAACTATGAAACTGTAACTAGTGAATGTATCCTCAATTTCATAGTAGCAAGACTCATAAAGGCTTACAGCATTCAGAGCTACTCCAGGCCTCAAGGGAAAAGGTAATTAAAGAGGAAATTTGAAAGAAAAGAAAAAAATGATCCTATTAATGTATCTTGCTTTTGGAGATTTTACAAGCATGTGAACATGTGAACACATTGCTAGTTCAGGACTTTAACATGCAAGTTAAGGAAGGTCCTTGAAGTTTAAGTTCACAGAAAACTTCTCTTTGGTTTATTATAGACATTAGGGTTTACATTCAGCAAACATGTTCGAGAATCTTTCTTTGCAAATATTTTTTTTTCATGGTTTACATTTAAAATGTAAAGATGCTGAACTATATAGCCACAAAATATATACATATTGTCATAAAATTTCTTTCTTATCATCTTTACCCTCCTCATGAACAGATGCTCACATGACTCAGGTTCATGTATGTACATATTCCACATTTAAAATCTTAGAAGCAACAAATAGCTAATGGTGATTTGACATGCTTCCAACAAATCTCTCCATTGGTAACATCAAGAAATGATTGAGAAAAAGTATGGGGGACCCCATCCTGTAAAGTCCCTTGGCCATGAATAAAATAAGCCTACAAGCGCATGACCTGCTTGGGGAGAGAAAGTCCAGCAAATCTCTCTAGTGGAGAGGTGCCCCGAGCACCTTCTTCCAAGGTTTTTCATTGACTTCAGGTTACATAGAAGTATATGGTATGCATACAAAGATCATCAATCAATGGCATACAGTGCTGATTACAAGAAATAGGTATTGTTCAGAGATAACAATTGAAATAACAAAGATGTCCCTCAGGTCAGGGCTGACAAGACAAGAAGGTACCAGGTGGCCATGAGGCAGGGTGCATGAGGTCTTCCTGTGCTTTTAGCATAAATACCTGGTATATATTCACTAGGGACACCAAGAGCAAAACAGGCTTCAGGGGATAAAATATAGTTTCCTTAGGCCAGATTTTCCCAT
This sequence comes from Noctilio leporinus, assembly GCA_004026585.1. Classification (NCBI taxonomy): domain Eukaryota; kingdom Metazoa; phylum Chordata; class Mammalia; order Chiroptera; family Noctilionidae; genus Noctilio; species Noctilio leporinus. The sequence goes on along the minus strand of PVIW01015859.1, from coordinate 7,462 downwards.
GGAAACCTGGCTAATTGCCAGGTCATGCCTGCCTCCAGCATTCCCAGTTTCCTGATTAAGTCTTACAGGTTCAATGTTCTAGGCCTTGCTTGCTCAGGGCTATACAGTTCCAGGAACCAGATCACGCAGTCTCTGACGAGGGAAAAAAAAAACCAAAACTTTAAAATTAGTGTCATTTTAAGTTTTTCAGATTGTATCATTGATGATTAAATCAAGCAAAATTAATTAGTTGTAGTAATTGCCCACAACTGTCACACAAACAACCATGTTAAATCCTATAGTTTAAAAAGATAAAGGGATAACAACAAAATAGATTAAAAGTGTTTATTCTCAAATCATCAGTTCTAGTCTGTAGACATTTAAATGAATTCAACAAACATGACAAGAATGAACATGTAACCCATGCAACTTTTAAAATTTTATAGCCATAGAAGCAGGGCACAGTGATTTATATTGCTGAAACATCTGTTATCTACCTAATGGGGACAGATGGCATTGAGGAGCAGACTGACCAACTTTCTAGAATATGTAGGAACTAAAGATCTGTGAAGGATACTGAGACACAAAAGAAACAAACAAATAAGAACATGAATTTTGAGCTCCACAATCAATGTTCATATGGGTATATCTATGAGGGGGAAATAAAACTACTATGTCTTAATAAAAAGAAGTTAGAACCAGTATTTAGCTAATGTGAAATGTGAGCTGTAGGTGGGGTTCTTTAGGCAAGTTAATGTATTTTGTAAATGTTTAAATATAGGAATAATACCACATGTAGGTCAGATACAAATTAAATAAGAAGAGGTATGTGTCAATCCTTTCAAATTATCATGTCATGTAAAATCTAGATATAAAGCCCTGCAGAGAAGAATAAGATGGTGCTTGGAAATATTTGATTTGCTCCCCTCTTCAGGCAGACTGCCTCTCACAGTGATTGCCTCAGTTCACTGCTTATGTTATCTTGATGATATACATTTTCATTTCCCATGCTGATTTTAGAACCTAACCTCACATAAGAGATTTAATGGCATGCAGATTTCATTTGAGGCTGGAAGTGAAGTGTGAGATAGAAAAGATGTCCCAAGGAATATTGGGAGCATGTTTTTATTTCCTCAAGGACTGTGATTCTCTGTTCGATAAGTCCTTTCTCTGGTATTGTCGTGGTGAAATCAGTGCCCAGAGAATAATGCTAAAACACCCTATGTATGAGGCCCTAGTGGATAAGAATCAGTTATCCCCAGCTCTACTTAGATCAAATATAAAATGGTTGCTTTGTTTCCCCAAAAATGTGATGCATGCAACTACCTTTTTTCTTGTAGTCTATGCAGTTTTCATCATTATTTCCATCTGGTTGCATTCATATGCACAGAGATGCCAATTTTTTTTTTAATTAATCCTTCTTAAATGCACAGAAGGTCATCATAGGATAAAAAAAGGCCATAATTATCTATGTAGAACCACAGTATTATTATTATTTTTTGTTAAGCTACTTGCTATCATACAAAGGGTGGCTTTTCCTATCAATCTTAATTTGACTTCAACATTCACTTATATAGCATAGTCACAGATGTTGCATTTGTCATTACTTATGACATGTGAGCTATATATCACAACAGCTTAGAGAAGTACATTATGTGACTACAGAAAAAAAAAGCTAAAAATAACGAAAGCAAAAATTAAAGAAATAAAAAATGTGAAAGATTTTAGTTAAATAAAGCATATTAGCAATGGGAGATTTTTTCAAAGGAAAAGAAACAGTCCCTTGCTTCTCTATTTATCCTCCAGTATTTATAGCTAGCAAAAAATTAAAAGATGCTTATGTAATATACATACTACATATAAATTAATGATTTCATGGCATTCTAGAAGGGCAAAATCATGATCCATTTTTTGTTATAGCTTCCATTAAGTTGCTGAAAATCATTATTTCATAGTGCTCCATTGGCACATATAGTTTATGCAGATAACCAGAAGTTCCGATGACATTTTAAGAAACGACTAAAGTAGCAATTACAAAATGACAAGTAATAAATTAGTGCTTTTTTAAAAAAGAAAACTTTCATAAGTCACTGGATCATGGTATGGTAATCATTAAAATAATACTTAATTATCAATATTGTTAGTGAAAATTTGAAAATACTTGAAATTGTTATTTTCTAGTACTGAGGTTTGGAACTAGTGGAATAATATTTGGGAATCAGTGAATCATTTATATTCCAGTATTTGAATAAATGTCTACAAAGCAGCTACTATTACTAGGCCTGTTTTAGAGGAGAAAAAAACTTCAGGAAAGTTAAATAACTGCATATTTCTCAATGTCAAGTATTCTGTAGGTTCTGAGTAGACTAATTTTGGGGTATGCACTAAGTCACAGTGCTAGGGCAGCAATGGAAATGGATAAATTGCATAATATCCCAACTCTTCCTTCAAAATATCCATTGTTTTTCAGCATACGCATTTTAAACTTAGAAACCTAAAAGACAAACCATGCTTACTAACATATTTCTAAGTTTTTCAGATATAAACATCCAAAAGGATCTAATGCATATTCATTTTTAAAGAAGCTCAAAAGATTTGTGTCACATTTCCAAGGTCCCTTATATAAATTGTTAATTTATATCACAACTACTTCTATAATTGCATATACATATGGCACAAATTACCTCCCAAGAAGAGCTGTTCCCACGTCATGCTATCACACTATGCACAATTAAAGCAGCAAATACATGAGACTCTACTTTGCAGAGATAATATAAACTAGATTTCTTTGGAGTGAGTTAGACTTTCCTTTTGGTCAAATACGTAACAACTAAGCAAGAAAAAAATAAAGTGTACTATTGCTATTTACTTTTCTTTTAAAATTGTGATAATATTGTCCTGCACTTTGTGTTAATTAAAGGCAGATTGTATTTTTATTTTGATTAGCAAGCTCAAATTTCAAGGATTCTATTTTTTTAATTTAATTTTATTGTTGTTGCATTACATCCATCCCTTTTTTACTCCCCTCTATCCCCTTCCCCACCCACGCACTACCCCAAAACCTCAATCCCACTTGTCCATGTACATGGTTCTTCCATACTAGGTTCTTGAATAAACTGCTCCCCTTCTTTGCCTCTTCCTCCCCTTCCCCTGCCTTCCCCATTTCCACTGAAGGTTTATTCACTGTATCCATGTATCAGGTTCTGTTTTGCTTATTGTTTGTTTTGTTTATTATTGTCCTGTAATGGGCAATAATGGTTCATATGGTATTTGTCTTTCACTAACTGGCTTATTTCACTAGGCATAATACTTTTTGTTCCATCCACGTTGTTGCAAAGTGTAGGAATTCCTTCCTTCTTTCTGCTGTGTAGTATTCCATTGTGTAAATATATCAAAGTTTTTTAATCCAATCATCCACCGATGGGCACGTAGGCTGTTTCCAGCACTTGGCTATTGTAAATAGTGCTGTTATGAATATAGGGGTACATAGGTTCTTCTGAATTGGTGTTTCGGGGTTCTTCCTAGTAGTGAAATTGCTGGATCAAAAGGCAATTCCATTTTTAGTTTATTAAGGAAACTCCATACTGTTTTCATAGTGGCGACACCAGCCTACATTCCCACCAGCAGTGCACCAGGGTTCCCTTTTCCCCACATCCTTGCCAATACTTGTTTGTTGATTTGTTGATGATTGCCATTCTGACAGGGGTGAGATGGTATCTTATTGTGGTTTTAGTTTGCATCTCTCTGATGGCTACTGATGTTGAGCATTCTTTCATATGCCTCTGGGCCATTTGTATGTCTCCCTCAGTGAGTTATCTGTTCAAGCCTTTTGCCCATTTTTTTAACTGGGCTGTCTGTCTCCCTGGTGTTGAGTTGCATTAGTTTTTGTATATTTTGTAGATCAAACCCTTGTCTGAGGTATCATTGGCAAATATGTTTTCCCATGAAGTTGGTTCCCTTTTAATTTTGCTGGTGTGTTCTTTAGCTGAACAGAAACGTTTCAATTTGATACAGTCTCATTTGTTTATTTGTTCTTTTATTTCCTTTGCCCTTGGAGAGGTATCAGTAAACATATATCTGTGTACAATATCTAAAATTTTACTGCCTATATTTTTCTCCAGTATCTTTATGATAACACTGCTTATGTTTCAGTCCTTTGTAGATCTTGAGGTTATTCTGGTGTGGTGTAAGTTGGTGATCTAGTTTATGTTTTACCTTTTTTCATGCCTCTGTCCAGTTCTTGCAACACCACTTGTTGAAGAGACTATTTTTACTCCATTTTATGTTTATTGCCCTGTTGTCCAATATGAATTGAACACAGAGTCCAGGGTTTACTTCTGGTCTCTCTATTCTGTTCCATTGATCTATATGTCTGTTCTTATGACAGTAACAGGTAGTTTTGATGACAGTAGCCTTGTAGTATAGTTTGAGGTCTGGTATTGTGATTCCTCCTACATTGTTCTTCTTTATCAAGAATGCTGTGGCTATTCATGGGCATTTTTGAATCCATATAAATTTTTGAAGTATTTTTTCGATGTCTGTGAAGTCTGTAATTGGTATTTTAATTGGGATTGCATTGAATCTATAGATTACTTTGGGTAGAATGGACATTTTAATAATGTTAATTCTTCCCATCCATGAACATAGTATATACTTCCATTTATTTTTATCTTCCTTCACTTCTTCCTTCAATATTTTGTAGTTTTCTGAGTAGAGCTCTTTTACCTACTTGGTTAAGTTTATTTGTAAGTATTGTATTTTTCTTGTTGCTATGGTAAGTAGGCTTTGTTTTCTAGCTTCTATGTCTGATATTTCATTATTGATATACAAAAATGCTTTTGATTTCTAGATATTGACTTTATATCCAGCTATTTTGCTAACTTTGCTTATTAGGTAGAGTAAGTTTTAGGTGGAACCTATCGAGTTTTGTATGTACACTATCATATCATCTGGAAATAATGACAGTTTGACTTCCTTCTTTCCAATTTGCATATCTTTGATTCCTTTTTCTTCTCTCATAGCTATGGCTAGAAGTTTCAAAATGATGTTCAACAGAAGTGGAGAAAGTGGACAGCCTTGTCTTGTTCCTGATCTTAGGGGCAAAGCTTTTAGTTTTTTCTCACTGAGTATGATGTCGGCTTCAGGTTTCTCATATATGGCCTTTATGATGTTGAGGTATGCTCCCTTTATTCTCATTTTCCTAAGGGTTTTTTTTTTTTTTCTCTCTCATAACTGGTTGCTGTGCTTTATCAAATGCTTTTTCAGCATCTATTGATATGATCATATGATTTTTATCTTTTAATTCATTGATATGATGTATTACGTTTATTGATTTATGAGTGTTATACCATCCTTGCATCCTTGGGATGAAACCCACTTGATCATGGTGTGTGATCTTTGTAATGTATTGCTGGATCCGGTTGGCCAAAATTTTGTTGAGAACCTTAGCACCTATGTTCATCTGAAATGTTGGCCTATAATTTTCTTTCTTAGTTGTGTCTTGACCTGGTTTTGGGATTAGAATAATATTGTTCTCATAGAAAGAGTTTGAGAGTCTTCCCTCTTCCTTGTATTTTTTTTTTTTTTGGTACAGGTTGAGAAGGATAGGAGTTAGTTCTTCTTTAAATGTTCTATAGAATTCACCTGTGCATCCTTCCGATCTGGGGATTTTGTGCTTTGGGAGATTTTGGGTTAGTTCTTCTTCAATTCACTAGTTGTTATTGGCCTATTCAGGTTTTCTGCTTCTTCCGGGTTCAGTTTTGGTAGATTATATATTTCCAGAAATGTGTCCATTTCACCCAGATTTTCATATTTCTTGTCATATGGTTGTTTGTAGTAATTTACAATCTTTTGCATTTCTGAAGTATCAGTTGTGATTTCCCCTCTGTCAGTTCTGATTGTTTATTTGGATCCTATCTCTCTTTTCCTTGATGAGTCTGGATAAAGGCTTGTCAATTTTGTTTATTTTTTCAAAGAATCAGCTCCTGGACTTGTTGATTCTTTGAATTGTAGTTTGAGTCTCTAAGTTATTTAATTCTGCTCTGATCTTGATGATTTCCTTCCTTCTACTTGCTCTGGGCTTTGTTTGTTGTTGCTCCTCTAGTTCTTGCACCTTTGTAGTTAGGTTGTTTGTGTAAATTTCTTGTGACCTTTTTAGGAAGGCCTGTATTGCTATAAATTTCCCTCTGAGCACTGCCTTTTCTGTGTCCCATAGGTTTTAGGCTGTTGTGTGTTCATTGTTATTTGTTTCCAGGAACTTTTGATTTAATCTTTGATCTCATTATTAACCCATTCATTACTTAAAAGCATGTTATTCAGTCTCCCTGAGTCAGAGTATTTTTGTTTTTTCCCCTTGAGATTGGTTTCTAGTTTCAAGCCATTGTGATCTGAGAAGATGCTTTGTATGATTTCAATTTTCCTGTATTTGTGGAGGCTTGTCTACTGACCTACCATGTGGTCTATCTTAGAAAATGTTCCATGTGGAGAGAGGAAGATGGCGACAGAGTAGAGAGCAGTGCTGATGGTATTCTCGAGTACCAAAGCAGCTAGAGGACAAGATAGGGAGCGTGAAACGTCTTCAGGACCCTAGGAATTAGAACGGGCAGGATCTGGACACAGGGGAGCACAGCCCAGAGGCAGAGGAGGCCAGAAGGACAGTAGGTGAGGTGTTCCCAACCTACCTACCAGCCAGCGGGTCAAGGTCGGCTCTGGGCAGTGGCAGCTCTGCCTAGGGGGGTGAGTTTGACTGGGGCCAGTTCCGGGCTCCCTGGAGAGTGGAAGTCTCAACAGTGAAGTGCAGGCAGCGAGGACAAACACTGTAGGGAAAGCAGAATTGAACTCCTGCAGGGGAGGGACTGTGTGTGAGACTCACTCCAGCAACAGGGAGAGGAGGCTCCACGTGGGGCTAGAGGAGGAGGAGAAGAGTCCTGCAGGAAGCCAGAGCGGGGGAGCGGGAAGTGCACAGGCTGGGGCAGCGAGAGGGCCGAAAACAGTGCTGCTGGGCCACCAGAGAAACAGTAGCTAGAAGGCCCTGCGAAGGGGGAGACCCAGCCCTGCGCAACCACACAGGCCCCCAGGCTCCACGGAAACGTCAAACTGCAAGCCGGCTAGCAGGGAACTAGTAGCGGGGGCAACTGACCCGCCATTTCCTGAGACAAAGGCCTCATCACCCAAGCCTGGGAGGGGCTCATCACAGAGGCCTCTTAAAGGACTTCTCGGAGAGCTGGATGGCTTGGAGGAGTGGTGCCCTCCCCAGAAGGGCGGGACAGTGTAGGCAGACCCAGGACAGTGTTGAGGGACAAGGGCAGCCTCCTCCTGGAACTGCGTGGGTGGGGCCAGTCTTCACAGGGACCAGCAAAGTTGCTGCTGCCCTGCAGGGTTGCTGGGTGCTCAGCAAGGGCAGGAACCTCTGCCAGGAGTGGGAGGGGGCACCCTGCGGGCTCCAGAATAACAGCAGCCCTAAAACCCAGCCAGGCTGCGGAAG
>PVIW01015858.1:0-18421 GCA_004026585.1 Noctilio leporinus | reverse complement strand
AACGGGGTAGGGGGGAGGGAGAGGTAGAGGCAAAGATGGGGAGCAGCTTAGACAAGAACCTAGTATAAAGGAACCATGGACATGGACAACAGGTGGGATTGACTTTGGGGGGAATGGGTGGGTGGGTGGGGGGACAGAGGGGAGCAAAAAGGGGATGGATGTAATACAACAACAATAAAATTAAAAAAAAAAAAAAGAAGAAGAGTCCATGGTTGTGAGTGGAGTATTATCTCAAGTGGCCAGTTATGACTCCTACTGGCTTTACCATCTCTTCCTTCACTTGACATCGAGGCCTTGCCTGTATGTCAGAAACAAGTGACAAGAAGCAAGTACTGGATGAGTATTTTTAGATAAAAAAAATAATTTTGTAAGCAATACATATATATTTTCCCTAATAATTGGATGAGGTAGAAGTATAATCCATTAAGAGATAAGTCTGATTACCAGTTTCTCAAGCACTTGGTAGAGTTCAAAGATTGATGCAAATAAGTTCATTACCATTCCCTCACCATCTACTGGTTTCTTTCCACTTTCAAGTCCTTTCAAAGAATTTCTAGGAGCAGGCAGTATGAACACAAGCCACTGCACCATGCTCTTCAAGATGTTCTTGGTCAGTTAGATCCTTCACCATTCCCCAGGTTCTTCTTTCCAGTTTTCCCATCCCAAACAAAGCCTCTGAGGGAAATATTCACACGGAAAATAAAACACTTTAATTATGAAGTGGACCATCTTTTTAGCATAACACCAATATTCTAAAAGAGCCACTGTCATTCTTCTCAGCCTTACTAAAGATCTTTTTGTTATGTAACATAACTTACATGGGCAAGTGCTATAGAGGATTGAGTATTAATAGAAGAAAAACAACCTTCATTGTCATGAATGTAAGTGACTTGAAAGATGGCCAGATTTACATACCCAAATAGCTAGAATGCTTTACTCTGGGCAATAGCATTATAAATAATTTTCTATTGTATTTACATATACATTTTTATATGTTTTACAATTGGCCTATAAAACATTTTTTTAAGATTTTATTTATTATTTTCAGAGAAAGGGGAAGGGAGAGAGGCATCATTGTATGGTTGCCTTTCACCTGCCTCCAGCTAGGGACCTGGCTGGAGACTTGGCTTGCAACCTGGTTATGTGCCCTGGTTGGGAATCGAACCAGTGACCTTTAGGTTCTCAGGCTGGTGCCTATCCACTGAGCCACCATAAAATTTTTAAACATTTGAAAGCTAGTAGACTACATTCACAATTTTCAATATCCTTCTCCATGAGTTCACAAGATATTAAAAGAAACCATAATTTAGAGAAGCAAACTAAGTAGGAAATATGGCTAACCCCTCAAAGCAGTGTTTTCTTTAGAACCACACCAAACTGAAGTGGAAAGTCACATCACACTTTGTCTGTCTACCAGATCATCCCTCTTGAATGATTTTGAGGCAGCAATCTGTACAGTTTATCTAAAGTTTGCTTTCTAAAGATCCCTCCCAATCTCTCTTGATTTTCTGAAATTCAACTCTGGACCAGTAAGTCTAAAAGTGCACCACAGCTCCTCTCATTAAAATTCTAGTTTAGTATGTAGTAAGAGATTTGAATCTCAACACTAGACAGGGAGATCAATCTTAGCCTCAGTGATGAAAGTGATAATTCCTATGGTAAACAAGGCTGGGTTTTTATGCATTTTGCTGGTCTTGCTAGTAATTAAATATACACCATTTGTTTTAAGATTTATTATTTTTAGAGAGAGGGGAAGGAAGGAATTGGCTGGAGACCTGGCTTGCAACCCCATTAATGTGCCCTGGCTGGGGAATCGAACCAGCGATCTTTGGTATACCATTTTTTGAAATCATCCATCCTTTTTTCACTCCCCTCTGCCCCTTCCTCACCCCCACCCCCACCCCCACCCCCACAAAGTCAATCCCACTTGTTGTCCATATCCATGGTTCTTCCATACTAGGTTCTTGTCTAAACTGCTCCCCTTCTTTGTCTCTTCCTCCCTCTCTCCCTGTCCCCCTCCCTCCTGCCCACTGAAGGTCTATTCACTGTATTCATGTATCTGGTTCTGTTTTGTTTGTTGTTTGTTTTGTTCATTATTGTCCTGAAATGGGTGAGATCACATGGTATTTGTCTTTCACTGATTGGCTTATTTCACTAACCATAATACTCTCTAGTTTCATCCATGTTGTTGCAAAAGGTAGGAGTTCCTTCTTTCTTTCTCTTATGTAGTATTCCATTGTGTAAATGTACCAAAGTTTTTTGATCCAGTCAATCATCCACTGATGGGCACTTCGTCTGTTTCCAGCACTTGGCTATTGTAAACAGTGCTGCTATGAACATAGGCATACATAGGTTCTTCTGAATTGGTGTTTCAGAGTTCTTCAGGTATAGTCCTAGTACTAAAATTGCTGGATCAAAAGGCAGTTCCATTTTTAGATTTTTAAGGAAACCCCATACTGTTTTCCATAGTGGCTACACCAGCCTACATTCCCAATGGCAGTACACCAGGGTTCCCTTTTCCCCACATCCTGGCCAACACTTGTTGTTTATTGATTTGTTGATGATAGCCATTCTGACAGGTGTGAGGCGGTATTCTTATTGTGGTTTTCATTTGCATCTCTCTGATGACTAGTGATGTTGAGCATTCTTTCATATGCCTTTGGGCCTTCAGTGTGCTTTGCCCATTTTTTAATTGGGCTGCCTGTCTCCCTGGTGTTGAGTTGCATAAGTTCTTTATATTTTTTGGATAACAAACCCTTGTCTGAGAGGTCATTGGCAAATATGTTTTCCCATACAGTTGGTTCCCTTTGAATTTTGCTGGTGTTTTCTTTAGCTGAACAGAAACTTTTCAGTTTGATGTAGTCCCATTTGTTTATATGTTTTTGATTTCCTTTGCCTTTTGAGTAGTATCAGTAAACATATTTCTGTGTAGGATATCTGAAATCTTACTGTCTGTATTTTCCTCCAGGACCTTTCTGGTGGCAATGCTTATGTTTAAGATCTTTATCCATCTTGAGTTTATTCTGGTGTATGGTGTAATTTGGTGGTCTAGTTTTATTATTTTTTTGCATGTCCCTGTTCAGTTCACCAAACACCACTTATTGAAGAGACTGTTTTTACTCCATTTTATGTTCTTCCTTTCTTTGTTGAATATTAGTTGGCCATAGAGTCCTAGGTTTATTTCTGGGCTCTCTCTTCTGTTCCACTGATCTATACATCTATTCTTATGACAGTACCAGATTGTTTTGATTACAATACAAGTAGTCTTGTAGTATTGTTTGATGTCCAGTATTGTGATTCCTCCTACCTTGGTCTTCTTTCTCAAGATTGCTGTGGCTATTTGTGGGCATTTTTGGCTCCATATAAATTTTTGAAGTATTTTTTCTAGATCTGTGAAATATGTCATTGATATTTTAATTGGTATTGCATTGAATCTATAGATTGCTTTGGGTAGTATGGACATTTTAATGATGTTCGTTCATTTGTTTAATGATGAACATGGTATATGTTTTCATTTATTTGTATCTTCCTTCATTTCTTTCTTCATTGTTCTGTGGTTTTCTGAGTACAGGTCTCTCACCTCCTTGGTTAAGTTTATTCCTAAGTACTATGGTAAATAGAATTTGCTTTCTAGCTTCTATCTCTGATGTTTCATTATTGGTATAGAAAAATGCTTTTGATTTCTGGATATTGACTTTATGTCCAGCCATTTTGCTAAATTTGCTTTTAAGTTGAGTAAGTTTTTTGTAAAGCCTATCAGGTTTTGCATGTACACTATCATTTCATCTGCAAATAATGACAATTTTACTTCCTCCTTTCCAATTTGGATACTTCTGATTCCTTTTTCTTTCATGATAGCTATGGTTAGAACTTCCAAAATGATGTTGAAGAGAAGTGGAGAAAGTGGACAGCCTTGTCTGGTTCCTGATCTTAGGGGGAAAGTTTAGTTTTTTGCCCATTGACTATGATGTTGGCTTCAGGTTTCTCATACTGGCCTTTATGATATGGAGATATGCTCCCTCTATTCCCATTTTGCGGAGTGTTTTTATCATAAATTGTTGCTGTACTTTATCAAATGCTTTTTCAGCATCTATTGATATGATTTTTAATTTTTTTAAGAAAAAGATATATCCCCAGTGTATTGCCTGGCTTGTCCCTGACTAGCTCCAAAGCATTAGACTCATTTAAAAACAAAAGACTAAGTCATTTACCCTCCATTTTTACCCCATGATCTATTCCTCTAGTATTATCTAGCCACTAGATACATGGCTAGGGCTGATTAAAGATTGCCCAAGTAGGAATGATAAATATTAGTCATTTTACTGATGGCACAATTGTAGTGCAGTCCTTGTCCAAAATTTAACCTTTCCTTTTAGAATTAAATAAAAACTCATTACCATCCTTGACCTTACATTGCATTTGAAAAAAAATTGTATCAGAGGAAGATGGCAGCAGAGTAGTGGGCATTGCTGATGGTATTCTCAAGTGTCAGAATGGCTAGAGGATAGGGTAGAGAGCACAAGGCAGCTGCAAGTCCCCAAGAATTGGAACGGTAAGTGTCTGGATTCTGAGGAGCACAGCCAGAGGCTGCAGAGACCTATAGGAGAGCAGGTGAGACAATTCCCAGCCTGCTGACCTTCAGGCCAAGGTCAGCTCTGGGCAGTGGTGGCTCTGCCCAGAGGGGCGGCTCTGACTTAAGACAGCTTTAGGCTCCCCTGTGACTAGAAATCTGAGCAGTGAAGCATGGACAGGGAGCACAAACTTGGGGAGATTGAGGAATTGAACTCCTGCTGGGGAGAGACTGTGTGAGAGCCAAGCTCCAGAGGCTACCAGGGCCAGAGGTGGAGGAGGAGAGACCCACTGCAAACAGGAGTACACTGGCCCCAACAGTGAGAAGGCGGAAAACTGCCCCGCTACACCACCCAGGGAGAGGACAGCTAGGAGCCCCAGTGGAAAGAGAGGCCCTTATGAAAGCCATAGCTTGGAAACTTTGTGAGAGAGGAGCTTGCCACTGGTGTAACTGGTGATGTGCCACCACCACTGCAGCGGAAACCTCCTCTTTGAGGAGCTGTTGTGAGAGGGGTAGCCATTACCTATGCAACCAGTTAGCAACCTGTAGCACTCCCCTCAGAACCTGCATGCAAAGGGAGGGCCCCAAAACACCAGCAGTGTGGAAACCCAGCTAGGCTACTAGAGGCTCAGCCTACCAGGAGGCATGGCACTCAGAACAAGCCCTGACTGTAACAGATTCCAAAGTGATAGGCCCTCCCACGCCAAGACCCCACAGCCTGACTGTAGACTGCAGAATTTGACCAAAGAAAAGAGGCAGACTCAGGAAATGGATCACTGCTAACCTCAAGCACCTGAGCTACACCAAGAGCTACGTAAATTATTAATCGCTAACATATCCTTTTCAAAAGTCACTTCTAGCCCTCACAATTAGTGCATTTTAAGTAAATAGTGTTTATGTCTTCATGTATCTCAAATCCCATATTTTTACTCCTCCCTTCTCTCAATTCATTTAACTATCCAAAATCCTCTACCTACTCTTGTTTTAAAGTCTACTTTCTCTCCTGCTATGACTCATTCCCATCCTTCATTCTAAATATTCCTCCCCTCAACAGCCTCTTAAACCCTTTTTGTGTGTGTGCACTATTAGGTGCTACACTTCTTTTTTTCTACTCAAAAAACACACTTATCCTCATTCCACCTTGGCCAATCAGTGCTCATTGAAGGTGGACAGGGAGGTAGGTGTGGCATCTTTACAAACTTAGCTAGAAAACTTCATTATAATTCAAAGGGAAATTATAAAACACCTCCTCTTCCTCTAAACACCTCTTAATCTCACTTTTTCTCTTTTTCACTTCATGGTCCCATCACAACTATAGAAATTATAGCTCGTACATTGTTGAGAGTGCTGTGGGGAAACTTATTCACTGATTGGATTCACATTATTTTTTAATTCAATTTTTTTTAATTTTTCCATTTTTTTACCACTTTTTCTAAGTCAACTTCCTTATATAGTTATTTCACTTATGTATGTTCTCTCACACAATATTTATAAATAGATATATATGTGCAAATACAAATATATATAACTTCCAATTAGGCTTACTACTCTTCACTCATACTTGCTGCATTCTAATTCTCCCCTCAAACCTACCACTTCTATATAAGAGGTAAAGTTTGCTTTCTCTCTCACATCCCCTTATCACTTCTTACCACTATCTTTGCTACTCCTTTGCACCTTTCAAAATTACATATTTCAGTCCACCCAGTTGTTTATCCCCTCTTATAATAGTTTTATGATATCTATAACCTTATTAAGACTGGCTCATTTTCAGCTGAGGTTGTGATTAAGGGTGGGGTTACATTTGAGGGTATGAGTATTTAGGCTCATATTCAGTTGAAAGTGTGATTAAGGGTATAAGATGTCCTTGAAGGTATGGTTATTTTGCTTGGAATGGTGGTTCTGTTTTAGGAGCAGCTCAATAAAAGTATATGAGATGTGGTAAAAGGACTGTCTCTCAATCAGCCAGCTAGAGTGAAAAACTCATCAAGGAGCAACACATAAGCCAAATCCAATATACAACCAGACAGCCCAAATTAATGACATAAAGGGCATCCCAAGAGCATTAACTTGAGGAAATCTAGGAGACTGCACCACTTAATCCCATAAATATCCTACCACAAAAGGGCAATCCACAAAGGCAGGGAATTACAGCAGATTAATCTGAAACAAAAACAAGCAAGAAAAAAACACTCAAAATGGGGAGGAAAAAAATAAACAGTCCATCACCAAAAGGAAAGGAGGAATCCCCAGAAAGAGTGCTAAGTGAAAGAGAAACAAGCAAACTATCAAACTTGGCATTCAAAGCAATAGTTGTAAGAAAGCTCAATGAGATCAATGAGCTCAAAGAAAACTACAAAGACCTCCAGGGCAACTACAAGAAACATATAGAAAATTATACCAGCATTAAAAAGGACATGGAAACAATCATTAAGAACCAGGAGGAAATGAAGAATACAATTTCTGTACTGCAGGACACAATAGAAGGAATTGAAAGCAGCAAATTGGAGGACAACATGGAAAAAAATAATGAGATAGGGCAACAAAATGAAAAAAGACTGAAGAAGAATGAAGAGGCTTTAAGAGAAATACAGGACAACCTGAAACACAACAATATCCATATCATAGAGATACAAGAAGAAGAGAAACAAGGGATAGAAAATGTGTTTGAAAAAGTAATGACAGAAAACTTCCCTAACCTGATGAATGAAAATGTCACTCAAGTTCAGGAAGTATGGAGGGTCCCAATGAAGATGAACCCAAACAGGCCCATTCCAAGGCACATTATAAAATGGCAAATTTAAAGACAAGGAGAGAATCCTAAAAGCATCAGAGAGAAACAGTAAATAACATATAAGAGGACCCCAATAAGGTTATCAAATGATTTCTCAACAGAAACAAAACAAGCCAGAAAGGAATGGCAAAAAACATCTCAAGTAACGAAAAACAAAGGCCTGCAACCAAGAATACTCTACCCAGCAAGGTTCTCATTCAAAATGGAAAGCGAAACAAGGAGTTTCCCAGAATAAAGAAACCTAAAAGAATACATCTCCACCAAAGCAGCATTGCAAGGGATGCTAAAAGGCCTACTTTAAAAAGATGAAGAAACAGAGAGAGACAGAGAGGAATAAAGCAACAAGGAGGTAAAATATCAATGAAGAAGGGCCTGTCGATAATACCCTTGAATGTAAATGGATTAAATGCACCAATTAAAAGACAGAGTGTATTGAATGGGTAAGAAAATATAACCCACATATATGCTATCTTCAAGAGAACAAAAGATCTACACAGGCTGAAAGTGAAAGGATAGAGAAATATATTTCAAGCAAATTGATGTGAAAATAGGGTTGAGGTAGCAATACTTATATCAGACAAAACAGATTTTACAATGAAGGTCATTAAAAGAGACAAAGAATGGCATTTCATCACACTTAAGGGTACAATTCATGAAGAAGACATAACCCTTATAAATGTATTTGTACCCAACATAAGAGCACCCTAATATATAAGGAACATTTTTGGAGAACTTCAAAAAGGATATAGACAGCAACACTCTAATAGTAGGGGATTTTTTTTAATTTAATTTTATTGTTGATGTATTACATCCATCCCCTTTTTGCTCCCCTCTGTCTTCTTCCCCATCCCCCCCTCCCCCCCCCCCCACTAAAGTCAATCCCACCTGTTGTCCATGTCCATGGATCCTTCATACTAGGTTCTTGTCTAAACTACTTCCCTTCCTTGCCTCTTCCTCCCCACTCCACCAACTTCTTTCCCCATTCCTACTGAAGGTCTATTCACTGTATTCATATATCTAGTTCAGTTTTGTTGGTTGTTTGTTTTGTTCATAATTGTCCTGTAATGGGTGACATCATATGGTATTCGTCCTTCATTGACTAGCTTATTTCACTAAGCATAATACTTTCTAGTTCCATCCATGTTGTTGCAAAGGATGGTAGTTCCATCCTTCTTTCTTTCTGCTGTAGTATTCCATTGTGTAAATGTACCAAAGTTTTTTGATCCAATCATCCGCTAATGGGCATGTAGGCTGTTTTCAACACTTGGCTATTGTAAATAGTGCTGCTATGAACATAGGGGTACACAGGTTCTTATGATCTGGTGTTTCAGGATTCTTTGGGTATAGTCCTAGCAGTGGAATTGCTGGATCAAAAGACAATTCCATTTTGAATTTCTTAAGGAAACTCCATACTGTTTTCCACAGTGGCACCACCAGCCTACATTACCACCAACAGAGCACCAGTTTTCCCTTTGTCCCACATCCTCATTGACAATTGTTTGTGGACTTGTTGATGATTGCCATTCTGACAGGGGTGAGGTGGTATCTTATTGTGGTTTTCATTTGCATCTCTCTGATGACTAGTGATGTTGAGCATTCTTTCATATAACTCTGGACCCTTTGTATATCTTCCTCAGTGAGTTGTCTGTTCAGGTGCTTTGTCCATTTTTTTAATTGGGCTGTCTGTCTCCCTGGTGTTAAGTTGCATTAGTTTTTGTGTTTTTTTTTTAATTTTATTGTTGTTGTATTACATCCATCCCCTTTTTTGCTCCCCTCTGTCGCCCTCCCCACCCACCCATTCCCCCCAAAGTCAATCCCACCTGTTGTCCATGTCCATGGTTCCTTTATACTAGGTTCTTGTCTAAGCTGCTCTCCTTTCTTGCCTCTGCCTCCCCCCTCCCCGCAACCCCTTTCCCCCTGACCACTGAAGGCCTATTCCTTGTATTCATATACTTGGTTCTGTTTTGCTTGTTGTTAGTTTTGCTCATTATTGTCCCGTAATGGGTGAGATCATATGATATTTGTCCTTCACTGACTGGCTTATTACACTAAGCATAATACTCTCCAGTTCCACCCATGTTGTTGCAAAGGATACAAGTTCCTTCTTTCTTTCTGCTATATAGAATTCCATTGTGTAAATATACCAAAGTTTTTTGATCCAGTCATCCACTGATGGGCACTTAGGCTGTTTCCAGCACTTGCCTATTGTAAATAGTGCTGCTATGAACATAGGTGTGCATAGGTTCTTATGATTTGGTGTTTCAGGATTCTTTGGGTATAGTCCTAGTAGTGGAATTGCTGGATCAAAAGGCAGTTCCATTTTTAGTTTTTTAAGGAAACCCCATAATGTTTTCCACAGTGGCTGCACCAGCCTACATTACCACCAACAGCATATGAAGGTTCCCTTTGCCCCGCATTCTCACCAACACTTGTTGTTTGTTGATTTGCTGATGGTTGCCATTCTGACAGGGGTGAGATGGTATTTTATTGCAGTTTTCTTTTGCATCTCTCTGATGACTAGTGATGTTGAGCATTCTTTCATTAGCCTCTGGACCCTTTGTATATCTTCCTCAGTGAGTTGCCTGTTCAGGTCCTTTGTCGATTTTGTAATTGGGCTGTCTGTCTCCCTGGTGTTGAGTCGCATTAGTTCTTTTTAAATTTCAGAGATCAAACCCTTATCTGAGGTATCATTGGCAGTTATGTTTTCGCATACAGTTGGTCCCCTATGAATTTTGATGGTGTTTTCTTTAGCTGAACAGAAACTTTTCAATTTGATATAGTACCATTTGTTGATTTGTTCTTTTATTTCCTTTACCCTTGGTGAAGTATCAGTAAACATATTTCAGTGTAGGATATCCAAAAGTTTACTGCCTATATTTTTCTCCAGGATCTTTATGGTGGCACTGCTTATGTTTAAATCCTTTATCCATCTTGAGTTTATTCTGGTTTATGGTGTAAGTTGGTGGTCTAGTTTTATCTTTTTGCATGTTGCTGTCCAGTTCTCCCAACACCACTTGTTGAAGACAACACTGTTTTAATTCCATTTTATGTTCCTTCCCCCTTTGTCGAATATGAGTTGACCATAGAGTCCTGAGTTCATTTCTGGGCTCTCTGTTTTGTTCCATTGATCCATATGTCTATTCTTATGCAAGTACCAGATAGTTTTGATGACAGTAGTCTTGTACTATCGTTTGAAGTGTGGTATTGTGATTCCTCCTACCTTGTTCTTCCTTCTCAAGAGTGCTGTGACTATTTGTGGGCATTTATGGCTTCATATAAATTTTTGAAGTATTTTTTCTATTTCTGTGAAGTATGTCATTGGTATTTTAATTGGTATTGCATTGAATCTATAGATTGCTTTGGGTAGTATGGACATTTTAATGATGTTAATTCTGCCCATCCATGAACATGGTATATGCTTCCATGTATTTGTATCTTCCTTGATTTCTTTCTTCATTGTTCTGTGGTTTTCTGAGTACAGTTCGTTTACCTTCTTAGCTAAGTTTATTCCTAGGTACGTTACTTTTCTTGTTGCTGTGGTATATGGGATTATTTCTGATGTTTCATTATTGGTATACAAAAATGCTTTTGATTTCTGGATATTGACTTTATATCCAGCTATTTTGCTAAATTTGCTTATGAGGTTGAGTAAGTTTTTGGTGGAGCCTATCAGGTTTTGTATGCACTATCATATCATTTGCAAATAGTGACAGTTTGACTTCCTCCTTCCAAATTTGGATACCTTTGATTCCTTTTTTTTCTCTGATGGCTATAGCTAGAACTTCCAAGACAATGTTGAATAAAAGTGGAGAAAGTGGACAGCCTTGTCTCATTCCTGATCTTAGGGGGAAAGCTTTCAGGTTTTGTCCATTAAGTATGTTTCACATAGATGGCCTTTATGATGTTGAGATGTGCTCCCTCTATTCCCATTTTGCTGAGGGTTTTTATCATAAGTGGTTGCTGTACTTTATCAAATGCTTTTTCACCATCTATTGATATGATCATATGGTTTTTGTCTTCCAATATGTTGATGTGGTGTATTACATTTATTGATTTATGAATATTGTACGATCCTTGTTTCCCTAAGATGAAAACCACTTGATCATGGGGTATGATCTTTGTAATATACTGCTGAATTCGATTGGCCAATAGTTTGTTGAGAATTTTAGCATCTATGTTCATAGGAGATATTGACCTGTAGTTTTCTTTCTTGTGTCTTGACCTGGTTTTGGGATTAGAATATTGGCCACATAGAAAGAGTTTGGGAGTCTTCCCTCTTCCAGTATTTTTTGGTATAGGTTGAGAAGGATAGGAGTTAGTTCTTCTTTAAATGTTTGGTAGAATTCACCTGTGTAGCCATCTGGTATGGAGCTCTTGTGCTTTAGGAGATTTTTGATTGCTTCTTCTATTTCACTAGTTGTTATTGGCCTATTCAGGCTTTCTGCTTCTTCTGGGTTCAGTTTTGGTGGATAATACGTTTCCAGAAATGTGTTCATTTCATCCAGGTCATCATATTTCTTGTCACATAGTTGTTTGTAATAATTTCTTACAATCTTTTGTGTTTCTGAAGTATCAGTTGTGATTTCTCCTCTGTCAGTTCTGATTCTATTTATTTGGGTCCTCTGTCTCTTTTTCTTGATGAGTCTGGATAAAGGCTTGTCAATTTTGCTTATTTTTGCAAGGAACCAGCTCCTGGACTTGTTGATTCTTTGAATCGTGGTTTGCATCTCTGAGTTATTTAGTTCTGCTCTAATCTTGATGATTTCCTTCCTTCTACTTGTTCTGGGCATTGTTTGTTGTTGCTCCTCTAGTTGTTGCAGCTTTATGGTTAGGTAGTTTTTATAAACTTCTTGTGACCTTTTTACGTAGGCCTGTATTGCTATGAATTTTCCTCTGAGGACTGCCTTTGCTGTGCCCCATATGTTTTGGGCTGTTGTGTGTTCACTGTTATTTGTTTCCAGGAACTTTTTGATTTCATCTTTGATCTCATTGTTAACCCATTCATTACTTAAAAGTATGCCATTCAGTCTCCATAGGTTAGAGTATTTTTGGTTTTTCCCTTGAGGTTGGTTTCTAGTTTCAAGCCATTGTTATCTGAAAAGATGCTTGGTATGATTTCAATGCTCCTATATTTATGGAGACTTGTCTTGTGACATGCCATGTGGTCTATCTTAGAGAATGTTCCATGTGCATTTGAAAAGAATGTATATTTTGCTTCTTTGGGATAAAAGACTCTGTATACATCAGTTAGGTCCATTTGCTCTAGAGTATTGTTTAATGTCACAACATCTCTGGGGATTTTTTGTTTGGAAGATCTGTCCATTGTTGATAGTGGGGTATTAAAGTCTCCTACTATTAACATGTTGCTGTCTATATCTTCCTTGAAGTCCTCCAAGATTTTCCTTATATATATTTGGAGCTCCTCCATTGGGTGCATATATGTTTACCAGAATTATTTTTTCTTGATAGATTGTTCTCTTAAATATTATGAAATGTCCTTCTTTATCCCTTTTTATAGTCTTCATTGTAAAATCTATTTTGTCTGAAATAAGTATTGCTACTCCAGCCTTTTTTTTTTTTTTTCATGTCCATTTGCTTGATATATATTTTTCCTTCCCTTCACTTTCCAACTGTGTCAAGCTTTAGTTCTTAGGTGGGTTTCGTGAACACAGCATATATGTGGGTCATGTTTTCTTATCCATTCAGCTCCCCTATGTCTTTGATTGGCACATTTAATCCACTTACATTTAAGGTTTTATTGATTGATACTTATTCATTGCCATTTTCTCACTTTGTACCCATATTCCTCTTTGGCTCTCTCTGTTTCTTCATTTTATTTATTTATTTTTAAAGCAGACCTTTTGGCATTTCTTGCAATCTGGTTTGGTAGAGATGTATTCTTTTAGTCTTCTTTTGTCTGTGAAACTCCTTATTTCTTCTTCCATCTTGAATGAGAGCCTTGCTGGGTAGAGTATTCTTGGTTGCAGACCTTTGTTTCCCATTACTTGGAATATTTTTGCCATTCTCTTCTGGCTTGTATTGTTTCTGTTGAGTAATCATTTGATAACCTTATTAAGCCCCCGTACCTGTTATTTGTCATTTCTCTCTTGATGCTTTTAGGATTCTCTCTTTGTCTTTGAAATTTGCCATTTCAATTATAATGTGTCTTGGAGTTGGTCTGTTTGGGTTGATCTTCATTAGGACCCTCTGTGCTTCCTGAACTTGATTCATGTTTTCACTCATCATGTTAGGAAAATTTTCTATCATGACTTTTTTGAACAAGTTTTCCATTCCTTGTTTTTCTTCTACTTTTGGTATCCCTATGATACACATGTTATTGCATTTCATGTTGTCCTGCAACTCTCTTAAAACCTCTTTAATCTTGTTCAACCTTTTTTCATTCTCTTGTACTGTCTTGGAGTATTTGTCCACATTGTCCTCCACCTAGCTGATGGGGTCCTCTGCTTCCTCTAGCCTACTGTTGATTCCTTCTACTGTATTCTTCAATTCAGAAATTGTATTTTCATTTCCTCCTGGTTCTTACTGATACTTTCTAAGTCCTTTTTGATGCTGGTGTATCTCTCAGTAAGTTCCTTGTAACTTCCCTAGAGTTGTTTATAGTTTTCTTTGAGCTGGCTGAGTTTATTGAGCTTCTCTATCATCATTCTTTTGAATTTCTTATCTGATATATTGTGTGCCTCTATTTCATTTGGTGAATTTCTGGGGATCCTTCCTTTCCTTTTGGTAATGGACTGATTCTTTTTTTCCCCATTTTGGATGTCTGTTGTTGCTTGTTTTTTTGTTTGTTTGTTTGTTTGTTTGTTTGTTTTTCCCCCCTTGGATTAATCTTCTTTGCTTCCTTGCCTTTGTTGAGCACCCTTCTGTGTTAGGAGATTTGTGGAGTTCAGTGTTGGAGTCTCCTATATTTTCTCCATTTGTTGCTTTTGGTGTGGCCTTTATGTTGTTAACTCGGGCTGTATTCTGGATTAGTTGTGTATGCTGCTTCTTTCCTTCCAGTTGGCTGATTGTGAGACACTCCTTCTATCCTTTCTCATACACTGTTTTTGATCTGCTCCTAAGACAGAACCACCTGCCCAGGCAAAATAACCATACCTTCAGTGGTATCTTTCTCTTTTATTACCCCTTTCAAATGCCTATGAACGTAACTATATACCCAAACCCTCCAAGGTAACCACCACTCTTAATCACTCCCTCAGCTGCAATTGAGCCTGTCTTGATAGGCATGTAGATATATTAAGACTGTTGTATGAGGGGAA
Source organism: Noctilio leporinus (assembly GCA_004026585.1). Lineage (NCBI taxonomy): Eukaryota > Metazoa > Chordata > Mammalia > Chiroptera > Noctilionidae > Noctilio > Noctilio leporinus. The sequence goes on along the minus strand of PVIW01015858.1, from coordinate 3,780 downwards.
AAATGATTAAGTTGACTAATGTATAGATATTTTTGAAGGGTGCTGAGGAGTAGCAAAGATAGCAGAGATATGAGAGAGAAAACCAACTTTTCTATTCTATAGAAATGAGGAGAGGGAGAATCAGAAAGCCTCAATTGTGAGTGAACAGTGTAAGCCTATGAATACATTTGTGGAATCTGCCTCCCTATTCACCCTGAATGATCCCTGATTGGTCCAGGTGGAGCCAGGACTTGTGAGCTTTTAGCAGAGAAAATAAATAAATAAATAAATAAATAAATAAATAAATAAATAAATAAATAAAAATATAAGAAAGGAAAAACAAAAGAGGAAAATAATAAAGAAAGGTTTTAGGTGGCTATTCACCCTTTGTGATCTCTGATTGGTCCAGGGAGCCAGGACCTATTGGCCTTTATCAGGAGGGAAAAAAAATGAATAAAGATAGGGTTTAGGTGGCTGGGGAGGGGAGGAATACTTAGATTGAGGACTGGGAATGAATTGTATTAGGAGAATGAGTAGACTTTAAATCAAGAGTAGAGGGAGAGTCTTGGGTATTTAGGTGGATTGAGATAGGGGGAGAGTAAAAATATGTGAGTTGTGACACACTATGGTTTAAACAGTATTTGCTTAAAATGCACTAACTGTGAGGCTTGGGAGTAACTTTTGAAAAGGGTATGTTAGGGATTAATAGTTCATGTAGCTCTAGGTGTAACTCAGGTGCTTGACATTAGCAGCAATCTATTTCCTGAGTCTGCCTCTTTTTCTTGGTCAGGCCTCTGCAGTCTACAGTCTAGCTGTGAAGTCTTGGAGTGGCAGGGCGTATGGTTGTCACAGTCAGGGCTGATTCTGAGTGTCAGCCCCCAGGTAGGCTGGGCCTCCAGTAGCCTAGCTGGGTTTCAGTGCTGCCGGTGTTCTGGAGCCTTCCCTTTTCTGCTTCCGTTTGAAGTCCAGCAGGGTGCTTCTGTGATGTCTATGGCATCTCCTCCCCCTTCCAACTCCTGGAGGAGGTTTGATGTCTATGGCTTCTCCTCTCCCCTCCAACTCCTGGAGGAGGTTCCTGCCTGTGATGGACACCTGGCTCCCCTGCAGGGTGGCCTGCAACCTCACTGGCTCCTGTGATGACTGGCCCTGTCCCTTGAAGCTCCCAGAGAGGGGAGCCCCCATCAGCCAACATTGCCCGGCTCCCCCAGGCGAGGGCCAACCCTCCAGGTAGTCCAGCTCTCTGAGGATTCCTTCAAGCTGCCTCTGTGATGCACACCAGCTACCTAGAGCATCCCCAGCACAGCCTTTGTTGCCTGCAATGGGCAGGTCAGTTGCCCCAGCTGCAAGTTCTTGGCTCACAGTTTGGAGTTTCCGTGGGAGCCTGGGGGACCAGTGTGGGTACATGGGGCTTGACCTATACCCTCGCAGGGGCCTCAAGTCGCGATTTCCCTGGTGGTGCAGCAGTACCGTTTTCAGCCCTCTCACAGCTCTGGCAGGTGCACTTCCTTGTTCCCCCACTCTTGCTCCCCACAGGACTCTTCTCCTCTGCCCCTGGCCCAGTGAGGAGCTTCCTCTCTCAGTCTCTGGAGCAAGGCTCTCACACAGTCCCTCCCCTACAGGAGTTCAATTCCTCATTCCCTCCAGTGTTTTCCCTCACTGCCCACCCTTCACTGCTCAGATTTCTAGTCACCCAGGAGCCTGGGGCTGGCTTCAGTTAAAGACGCCCCTCTGGGTAGAGCTGCCACTGCCCAGAGCCAAACTTGGCCCACCGGCTGGCGGGTTCGGAACTGTCTCACCTGCTCTCCTGTGGGTCTCTGCAACCTCTGGGCTGTGCTCTCCTGAGTCCAGATGCTTACCGTTCCAATTCTTAGGGACCTGCAGACATTTCGTGCACCCTACTCTATCCTCCAGGTGCTCTGGCACTGGAGAACACCATCAGCACTGGTCTCTACTCTCCACCTCAGTAGGGGCTTTTAATACCCTATTATCAACAATGGACAGAACTTCCAAGCAAAAAACACCAAGGAGATTGTAGCATTGAACAACACTCTAGATGAAATGGATTAAACTGACATATACAGAACTTTTCATACCAAAGAAGTAAAACACAGTTTTCTAATGCACATGGAACATTCTCAAAGATAGGACACGTGGTAGGCCCTAAGACAAGCCTCCACAACTTTAAGAAAATTGAAATCTTACCAAGCCTCTTCTCAGATCACAATGGCTTGAAACTAGAAACCAACCTCAAGGAAAAAAACCCAAAACATTATAATTCATGGAGACTGAATGACATGCTATTAAGCAATGAATGAGTTAACAATGAGATCAAAGAAGAAGTCAAAAAGTTTCTGGGAGAGGGGAGATGGCGACAGAGTAGAGAGCAGTGCTGATGGTGTTCTCGAGTACCAGAGCAGCTGGAGGACAAGATAGGGAGCGTGAGACGTCTTCAGGACTGTAGGGATTGTAACGGGCAGCATCTGGACACAGGGGAGCACAGCCCAGAGGCAGAGGAGGCCAGCAGGACAGTAGGTGAGGAGTTCCCGACCGACCGGCCAGCAGGCCAAGGTCGGCTCTGGGCAGGGGCGGCTCTGCCCAGAGGGGCGCATTTGACTGGGGCCAGTTCCGGGCTCGCTGGTGACTGGAAGTCTCAACAGAGAAGTGCGGGCAGTGAGGACGAATGCCGTAGGGAACGCTGAATTGAACTCTTGCAGGGGAGGGACTGTGTGAGAGACTCATTCTGGCAACAGGGAGAGGAGGCTCCGCGTGGGGTTAGAGGCAGAGGAGAGGAGTCCTGCGGGAAGCCAGAGCAGGGGAGCAGGAAGTGCACCGGCCAGGGTGGCAAGAGGGCCGAAAACGGAGCTGCTGGGTCACTGGAGAAACAGCAGCTAGAAGCCCCTGCAAGGGGGGAGGCCCAGCCCTGCACAACCACACAGGCCCCCAGGCTCCGCGGGAAACTCCAAACAGCGAGCCAGCGAGCAGGTGAGCCGGGAACTAGTGGCGGGGGTAACTGACCCGCCATTGCCTGAGACAAAGGCCGCACTGCCCACACCTGGGAGGGGCTCATCACAGAGGCCATGGAAAGGACTCTGAGGAGAGCTGGTTGGCTTGGAGGCGTGGTGCCCACCCTGGAAGGGCGGGACAGTGTAGGCGGACCCTGGACAGTGTTGACTGACAGGCCCGGCCTCCTCCCGGAACTGCGGGGGCGGGGCCAGTCATCACAGGGACCAGCGAAGTTGGCAACTGCCCTGCAGAAGTGCTGGGTGTACGTCCTGCAAAGGAACCTCCGCCAGGAGTGGAAGGGGGCTACCTGCGGGCTCCAGAACACCGGTAGCCCTAAAACCCAGCCAGGCTGCAGAAGGCCCAGCCTACCTGGGGGCGGACACTCAGAATCAGCCCTACTGTGACAATCAGAGGCCCTGCCACTTGCCAAGACCGGCTAGAATATAGACTATAGACTGTAAAGTCCTGACCAAGAAAAAGAGACAGCCTCAGGAAAGGGATTGCTGCCAATCTCAAGCACCTGAATTATACCGAGAGCAATATGAACTATTAATCCCCAACATATCCTTTGCAAAAGTTACTTCTCACATATTCTTAATCCCCCCCATACCTCAATCCAACTAAATACCCAAGACCCTCCCCTACTCTCGAATTAAAGTCTGTTCACTCTGTGGCTATAACTCATTCCCAGTCCTCAATCTAAGTATTCCTCCCTTCCCCAGCCTTTCTAAACCCATTGTTTATTCTTTTCTTCCTTCCTCTTTTTTTTTTTTTTTTTTTTTTTTTTTTTTTTTTTTC
>PVIW01015857.1:0-18425 GCA_004026585.1 Noctilio leporinus | reverse complement strand
GGGAGGGAGAGGTAGAGGCAAAGATGGGGAGCAGCTTAGACAAGAACCTAGTATAAAGGAACCATGGACATGGACAACAGGTGGGATTGACTTTGGGGGGAATGGGTGGGTGGGTGGGGGGACAGAGGGGAGCAAAAAGGGGATGGATGTAATACAACAACAATAAAATTAAAAAAAAAAAAGAAAAAAGACAAAATAACTCATCTGATCAGCATTGCCCCTCAATAAGGATCAATTTATCATAAAATAAAAATTAAACTTAGGAATCAGACATTTTGTCAACATTCTCAGCTTATTAAAAGTTATACATTTTTATCTTATTTCAGAATTCATAACATTTTATTTTATTTATTTATTTTAAATTAATTTATTATTTTTAGAGAGGGTGGAAGGGAGAGAGGCAGAGATGAAGAGAGACATCAATGTATGGTTGCCTTTCATCTGCCTCCAGCCGCAGACCTGGCTGGAGACCTGGCTTGCAATTTTTATGTTGCACTGGCTGGGAATCTAACCAGCGACCTTTGGGTTTGCAGGCCAGCAACTTATCCAATGTGCCACGAGCCAGGGCCAGAATTCATAACATTTTAAATTCCACAAATTAGTTAACTTGCTTTGAATAGTTGAAATAACTATAATTAAAGCCCAATGTCTTTTTCTGTTGAAAAGCATATAATCATAAAGAGGATTGCTTTTGTAGTTTCCTTACCTGCACATAGGGAAATAAAACAAAACTATAGTTTACAACCAATACATATTTTGAGAGAACAGTTTAGAACTGTAAAGTACAGAAGTTATTTCAGCCACTGGAATTTAAATGTGGAGTTTAACTAATTAGGAAACTATGACCTAGGTTATGCAAAAATCCTCAATATTTGAAGATTAAATTGCTTTGAATGGTAATAATTGACTTTTGTCAATTAAGCATAAATAGGGAGAACTAAGGTACTATGCAAATTGTAATTAGTATATTTTAATTATGTTTTACTCTTAAAGAAACTATTCTGCATTAATTATTTTGTATTCTCAAATCAAACCTGCTAAGAAAACAACCCCTTCATTTTCATTTTATTATTGGGTTACTCCCTATAGCTAATGGAAAGAGCTGTGAGGGAAAAATATTGTCCCTTTTATTTTTATCCTGAGTATGTTCAGTGTTCTTTAAAACTGGCTGCAGAAGAAATTAATTCTAAAACCAACTCTGACTTCAGATCTAAAAGTGACCTGGGGCCGATTATGTAACCCATCATCTATGTGTGTGTGGTTCATAATAAAATTGTTGTGAAAAATCAAGGAAAGAATTTATGTAAAATACTTTCTTACAGCATAAACAATGAATGATAGCTTTCACTGTTATTATAATCAGTAGTATAATTTGTTCCCTAAAAACATTAAATCTTTCATTTCTAATAATGATGAATAAGACCTAAACTAGCCAGTATCTGCATTTTCAAAAAAAATAACTTATTATTGAGTTTATGGAAATTATTTATTGACTGTATGTGGACTCTCAATAAATTTCAACACCATGCACAAAGTCAACTCTGATCTCTTGCTCTAGTTTCATGTTCTGCTCTTCCACAACATGGTAAATTTTAGCCAAATTCAATGCATCAAAACAAGTCCTGACTTTGGTTATCTTTCTTTTCTGATTGACCACTGTGATAGGCTAAATAATTGTCCTCAAAGATTTGGACATCTGATTTCCCATAAATTATGAATATACTACTTTATATGGTAAAAATAACTTTGCAAATTTGATTAGATATTTTATGATAGCAAAGTTATCCTTGATAATCCAAATGTCCAATGTAATCCAATGTATCACAGTATCTTTTAAAGAAGATAAAAGGAAGACTTGATTATAGAAGAGGAAAGGGCAATGTGCCTAGGTAAGCAACAGTTTGCAAAGTTCCAAAGACAGCAGAAATTTTTCATGCTCTAAACACTGGGGAGAAAGGATTTGGTTATAGCTTTCTGCTTTCACAAAATTATTCCAGGATTTATGTGCCAGGGTGGTGACTTCACATGCCACAATGTCACAGGTAGCAAGTCCATTTATGGGGAGACATTTGATGATGAGAATTTCATCCTGAAACATACAGGTCATGGTATCTTCTTCATAATGTTCTATAATCTTTGTGCATTTGCAGAATTCACTGGTTTCCATCTTTTCTTTACCCCTTCCATGCGTAGCTGGATTGCAGAGTTAAGTTTATGACTTTGAAATAAAAACTAAATAACAAAAAAGAAAAATAAGTTCCAGCCTCCCCCCAAATTTATACCCAGCCAATCAATCAAGTGTGTAGTATAAAAACATTTTCAGACATACAAAAATTTGAAATCCCTACCACGTAATTTCCTTTCCTCATAAAACTACTAAAAGATGTGCTTTATTCTAATGAGGAAGCATCTTTTTTAAAAAAGGACACGGCAAAGTCAGGGGACAAATTTTGTCATCTCAAAAATGGCAGTGAAGAAAGATACTGGGATGAGAGTTGCATATGAAGTGAAAAGAGTAATCAATTTCAATGGGAACAAGTCAATCAATGACAGTCAACATTCCTAGAAGATGAAAGAGATTATTCACCTAATAAGCATATTAAAAGTAGCATTGGGTGGAAACATTAATAAACATGTAGGAAACTAACAAAACTTTTTAGAAAGTACTTATCAGATAAAAACGGAAAGCACAGTAGAAAGGATAAGCAATTCTAGTCAACCATGTAGTTTAATTGTAAAGAAGACATAATTGTCTAAATAGTTGTCAAAATAGCACATTTTCATAGGTAAAAGTGTGATGGAACTGGAAAAAGGAAAGCTAAAATGTAAAAACTTAAAATAACATAAAATATGATTTGTAAGAGAAAAAGAATCAAATTATATAGGATTAAATCTGACAAAAAGTAAATCAATCTTTAATAGAGAAAAGCAACAAGATGTAAGAAAAACAAGTGATAATGGCAAAAAATCCTTGATTTTATACATGAGATAATTCATCATAAAATGTCAAAATTCATGAGGCTTATAAATTATTGCAATTATAATCAATTCAACAGAATTGAAATTATAACAAACTCATTCTAAATTTAACATGAAATGATACATGTGCATGGAGAGATTAAGTAATTTTGAAAAAGAATGCCAGAGGGAACATAATCTTTAAAAAAGCAAGACAGACTTGGCTGCTGGGGCTCAGTGGATTGATGCCAGTCTGTGAACCCAAAGGTCACTGGTTTGATTCCCCAGCCAGAGCACATAACCAGGTTGCCAGCTAGGTCTCCATCCTGGGCCTTAGCTAGAGGCAGGGAAAGGCAACCTTAAATGGATGTTTCTCTCCTTTTCTTTCTCCCTCCCTTCCCTTCTCCCTGAAAATAATGAATAAAATCTTAAAAAAAAAAAAAAAAAAAAAGGAAGACGTTACAAAAAACATTGTTGACAAAGAAAGATAAGTTTGAATGAGGTTTAGGCTAGGTGTTGATGTTACACCTATATTCATTTCCTGTTTTTATGTTACTATTTTTATCAGGTGTTAATTGTAGAAGTTGAAAGGAAGATAAAAGGAAAATATTTTTACTGTCTTTGTACCTTTCCTTTAATTCTGAAATTAGGTAAAAATAAAAAATTTAAAAAGACAAAGTAATTAAAATATTGAGGCTGTACACAAAAAGATCAAAAGAATAAAATACTAAATATTCTATTTGTATGTTATAATTTCATATATGACAAAAATGGTTTCAGCAATCAGTGGGTATATTTGGCCCTGGCTGGTGGCTCAGTGGATTGGCACCAGCCTGCAAGCCCAAAGGTCACTTGTTAGATTCCTAGCCAGGGCAACATAACCAGGTTACAAGCCAGGTCTCCAGCCAGCTCTGCAGCTGGAGGCAGGTGATAGGCAAACCATACATTGATGTCTCTCTCCCTCTCTGCCTTTCTCCCTTCCCCTCCCTTTGAAAAATAATAAATAAAATATTTTATAAATAAATAAATAAATAAAAGGTTATTCAATAAAGTATATGGGAAAAATATTCCACTCTTTAGTGAAAAGAAATTAGATCCTACTACACAACATACAAAAAAAAAAAAAAAAAATCAAAAGAATTAATGTGTAAATTTAAAACAAAGAATAAAATGTAATAGAAGAACATATGAAATAGTTTAGGAATCTATATACTAAATCTGTATACTGTATATTAAATATTAAAGGATATCTTTAGTATTTAAAAAAACTATAATGAATGCAGATGGGTATATCAAACAAAATGTTTCAGGTAAAAGATTTAGTGGCTAACAATATGAAAAACAGACAACTACACTAATAATTTTGGAACTGTCAATTAAAATCATGACATACAACTTTAATCCTATATTGACAAAAAGTAGAAGAAAAAAGTGCTATTAAAATATTTTTTTAATTAAAAAATGTACCATTGGTGGAATATATAAGGCACCATTTTTGTGAGATTATGTATATGCTAAAACCAGGCAATATCACTTCTTCATAATATTCTCTGGAACAATGTTCTAGATGGTATGAACACAAAGTAGAATACTATGTAGTAACAGAAGAAACAATTATATTGACATACATAACCCCAAATAAATTTTAAATATAAAATATTTATCTATGCCAGAAAGAAACTTGAGAGATATAGTAAAATAGTTTGATGCATTTAAAATATAAATACACAGAATATAATCCTATTATCAAATAAAATATAACAAATGTTTAAATATTGTGGTGGAAATATATTAAATGCACTGAAAAGTATGTCTTAGTAAGACTGAAATAGTACTTTAGGATGACAGATAAAAATTAACCAGTTAAATAAATTAATTAAAATATTCTTAGCTGAAACTAACACATGATATGAAAAGAAATATAACTTTCTTGTGCTTATAGCTAATTGTAATAAAATAATAATAATAAACCCCACATTATTACTGAGTATCAGGTCCTAGAGTTTTTGTACCAGTAGATTCTAATAGTGGGGAGATAGCCTCTGGACTGGCGAAGGATGTACGCAGAGCTTTCAGGAGATTTAACATGCTTTATTGAGGGCAACAGGTTTATGACCACCCTGGGCAGGAGGCTAGAGTTTTGGCATCCCCATGCACAGTTATTCCACTCCTATCACAGCTGCACTTAGGTTAACAACCATAGAGAGAGAGTCTAGGCATCCCTGCACCTACTCTCCTTTCCAGGTAGCTGGGCAGCTTTGGTGGGTGGGTTGTTGGCATTCTACCCACAGTTTGTCCCACCCAGTACACCAGCAGCATGTCTAGCTTACACATCTTATATACACATTGGAACAAAGGACAATCTCTACACACTAGAACAAAGAGGCAGTATACACAATGGTGACACCTGCCTGCTCAGGGTTGCTATGGCGGCTATTCTTGGGGCTCAGTGTTCTGGGCGCTGGGACAAGATTAGCTTCAAGGTATATCCTCGGCTGACCTAGCTGGAAGGTCCAGCCATGAATAGACACAGAGATTCCTAGAGCCTGATACTGAGTAACTAAGGAATATAGTACTCCATTATTTATAACCAAAACTGTATCACAAATATAGTGATTTTCATAAAATTATCAGCTAATAAAACATACTTTCTTAGAGAAATATGGAAAATAGAAGGATATTTAAATTAGTAAATTTAATAGTTGCATGTATTATTACAAGTTAAATATTTGTTTGTTGTGTATATTGAATGTAATTAACAAAGTAAATTTCTAGGAGATTAACTTCCTCATAAGTAATTGCTTTTAGTGTGGTCTGATAGAATTTTTAAATAGCCTTTCAAAAACCAAAGGGTAGGTATCCTGAAGTATCATGCAGAAGAACAATTTAGAATAAAACCAAAACCTATTAGAGAAGCTAATAGGAGGAAATGGCATATTTGCATGGAGAAAAATTTATAACTTTACATCAGATCCCTGGTAAACTTGTGAGACTTAAATATATATATGAGGAAAGCTGAAACTAAAATGTACCTTTAAAGGTTTGTGGGAACTTGAACATAATAAATTCTAAATCATAAATTGATTAATATGTCTAGAATTGTTTTAATCTTAGCATCAGAAAGAATTGGTAATTGACTTCTCCAAACTCTCCTATAATTATCTAAAAACATTTTTACATGTTCTCATCAAAGCAATAGAACTGCAACACAAAAATTTTATGTATTGATGTTTTAAGGGTTCATTTTTAATTTAAACTCCCTTTTACAATATCTTAAAAGAGATGTGATTGCTCCTTTCAAATATAAACACCAATTTTCTTTTCACTCATAAGGTTTCTTGTTCTAGTTAATATTATCTACTTTTGTCATCATCCAAGGTCCTGATCTTGCTGATCTTTTCATTTATTACATAATAGCTTATCTTTTCACTTATTTCATAATATTGACAGCATTCACTTACTGTTGCCATAATCTCATTATTTCTTATTTTTTAAATTTATGTAGCCAACTATTTTCACTATAAATCTTATTTCAGTATTTTCTTCTTTGATTATTAAGAAATAAATTGTATTATTATTTGCCAGTATCATCAACTGGAAATATGTTGATTGTAAATTTAAGACCCAATCTTTTATCTTTTGATTTATTTATTAAAGATGTTATTTATTATTTTCAGAGAGAGGGAAAAGGAGAGAGAGAAACATTGATGTATGGTTGTGGTTGCCTTTCACCTGCCTCCAGCTAAGGACCTGGCTGGAGACTAGGCTTGCAACTTGGTTATATGCCCTAACTTGGGAATCAAACCAGTAACCTTTGGATTTGCAGGCTGGTGCCTATCCACTGAGTCACCAGCCAGGGCCTATACTCAATCTTTTAAATGATTCTTAATTTAATGATCTCGTAAATTAGGATTTGCTGTATATTTAATTTAGAGACTCAATCCATTACAAGTTACTATAAAATGTAAGTTATTGTGGAGCATTGACTCTAGGGTGATTGCTTTTTATTGGACAATAATTTATATATTTTATTTTAGATAAAGAAATAGATGTAATTATTTATTAAAATGTAACTTTATTTTAAAGGGAAAGTATTGATTTCTCCTGATCCTATGCTGGGCTAGGTGAAACTAAATACCAGTGCTATTCATTTTCTCATAAATCTAAGTGATGAATATATTTCCTTTGATCTAAACATAAATTTCAAATATACTCTATATGTCACTGTGTTAAATGGTCTGAGTCTGTTGTTTTAATGTCTATTTGGCATATCAATGAACTTACATTATTGCAAATTTATGTCACTTTGATTTTTGTGATCTTGCTTTTTGAGGTAAGTTGATATCATTTGGTGATTATTCTGTTTATTTTACTAGTTACAACTTGAAAAAATATTTTTTTTTATCCTTGCCTAAGGATATGTTTTATTGATTTTAGGGAGAGAGGCAAGGAGAAACTTTGATGTGAGAGAGAGACATTGATTGGTTTCCTCATGTACTTGCTCCAACTGGAGATTGAACCTGCAATACTGGTGTATACCCTGAGTAGGAACTGAACCCGTAACATTTTGATGCATGTCATGATGCTCGCATCAACTAAGCTACTTGGCCAAGGCAAAAAAAAAAAAACAACAACTTTGTTCCATGATTGTTGAAAATATTTGTCTTCTAGTTCTACTGAGTTTTTTAGTCCTCCTGTTTTCTTTGATGTTAATTTAATTGGAACTTTAAAATACTCCTGTATTATCTTAATATATTTTCTTTTCAATGAAAGTTGTCTTTTTTAAGGTAATGAAAAACAATAACTTGTTCCAAGATGGTTTATTTTCATGTTATTGAGAAATAGAAGTATTAAAAATTGATTACCAAAACCAATTTTGTATCAAGATACATTTACTTTAGTTTTATAATGTTCTAACAACAAAATTTGATTGAAACATAATTTATAAGAACTCTGTCAGTTTTAAAACTCAAATAAAGTAATCTAATTGTAAAGTTGTGGAACTTCTAAAGTTGTATTTGAAGAGATTGTTTAAAATGTCTATTCACAGGGACTTAATATGGTGGCAGAGTAAATAGAAACTGAGTGCAGTTGCTCCAGTCCACAATCCAGATTTTCAGCTAAACTTCCAACAATTAACCTGAACAATCAACTGAATTTTTGCTGATATGAAGGTTTAAAGTCAAGTAGTACAGAAGATACTTTATAGAGTCTGGTAAGAGTCTGGTAAGAGGGATTTATAAGGGTAAGGGAAAGACCCCTTGTGTGTCTCCAGTCACTGCTAGGAGACAAGACAGAAAATGCAAATTCAGAGCCCCCACCCACCTCAGAGCCAGGAGCCTTAGTTACATGCAGGGATCCCCAACCCACAACAACAGATATGGGAACAAAAGACAGCGTTGTCTATCAGGGAAAATTTGGTGTGATCTAATGAGACTGTGAGACCTAGGCTGAATATTCACCACTTGCAGCAGTTCCATTGTTAGAACACCTCCCTGGAAAGTTAGAGGAGGTGCTCAGACTGCTAAAGGAATCAGGTTGTTGCACCTGGGTCTTTCAGCGGCACCTATAGGCTGCAGCCATCAATGGCTCTGAGAGACAGTTTGTTCCTTTAGGAGGTTTAACACAGAGACCCAGAGAGTGACTTAGTTGTATGGTGTGGGTGCTGCATGGAGACTGACCAGAGATATGGAAACACAGAGGGGGCAAGAACCCTGTGCTTAACTGCCCTGCTCAATTTCAATGTTTGAGAAACCAGCTTGAAATTGCAGCTGTTAAGCTCACTCCCTTTAGAATTATGGGGTCATAATCACACACAGCAACCCCAAACCCATAGCAGTAGAGATGGGAAAAAGGAGACTGTGGCATCTACTCTGATGGAAAGCATCATGGTTCCACCAAACATGTGAAAATCAGAGATCAGAAACTCAGTATAAAATACTTCTATGGTTTGGTGCCAGCCTGATAAATTCACTGCATGAGTTCAGTCTACAGGAAAAATCACACTGCTGCAATAGGGCCTCAGAGGATAGCAAGCAGCAGTGGCATAAAGGGGATCTCTCATTGCTGGGGAGGTACAGGGTCAAGACCAAAACAGAGAGAATTCCGTAAGTGGCTTGGGACAGAGAGCCAATTCCCCCTTTTCAAGCATAGGGGCGATACTCCAACCCCCATGGTGAAAGGTGCTGCTGCCTTTGCTACTGCAAAAGGGAGCTTATCAACGTTGAAAATTTTTGCTATTGTTTGTGGCTTGTTCTGAACTCATCTTGGCCACATCAAGCCATGCTAGGTTTTCAGGTCCTTTCCCACTGAAACCCCCTGTGGAGAGAGATTGAAATATGTGCATTGAGTAGTTTTTGAGCCCCACATGGTTTGGTTTGCAGGCAGACCAGGAGCTGTGTGGGGCATAGTTCTGGATGTCTCTCCCAGGAGGGCTGCTGGCTAAGAATTAAGTGAGAGTTAAGCTGCTAGGATACTTTACAGTGAGACAAACCCAGCCTCAGGAAGCCCACACTATCCTGGAAAAGAAGAATGTTTGCCCTCTTCCTACAGGGTTGCAGGCACCACTCACAATGAGGAAACTGAATAGCAGTCCTACCAGGTTTCAGATTCTCCCACTCAGTGAATTTCCAGGGGGGAAAAAAAAGGAAACTCAGAATGGGGACTTTCAAAAGTGTGAGATTTCTGGAATATATTGCCTAGGAATGGAACAAAAAGTTTAGTCCCTCACTGAGGTTTTGGAATGAGACTGAGAGCTTAATCTCCACTTGTGGCTTGGTCTGCTTCAGCCCAAAGTAGAGGTTCTTTTAATCTATTCTCCCAAGTCCAGAGCTGCTGAATGCATGTCTTCAAAGAAGAAAGCTGTATGAACCCATTCTAAACCAGTAGCAAGTGTTTTTGAGGAAGCAAAACTCAAGTTTCTGGCTTTGAGGAGGTGCTACTGTCTCCTCACTAAGTGCCCTACAGGTTGCATGGCTAGCAAAGTGGGAAACCTGCTAGCCCTGACTCAACAGATCTGGTCTTATTTACAGTACCTCATCAAGAGGCTTAAGAGGAAGACCTAGTATCTGCATGGAGAGGCAGAGTGGCTGAAAAATGAAAGCTGGTTTTCGGGGAGTTATGGCTCTTATACAGAGATATTCAAACAGAAAAAAAATGACTGTTTTACACAGACTGTCCTCTCACAAGCACTAGCAGATCTAGTAAACACAGATACAATCAGTGAACTGGTTAGTAGCTACAAAGAGATAGCCTAGGACTGGTTACACACAAAATCTGAAAGTGACCTGGATCTGAATGCCTCCTAACTGGACCCAGACTGAATCAAATCAATGGCAGGCTATAGTCCATACCAAAGCTCAAATCAAATAGCCACAAAATCAATACACCCAAAGGAGGATTCTTGCAAGCTCCAAACTCTGCTGGGAATAGCACCACAAAAGCCAGCAACTGCAAAGCATCCCATACACAGAGGTCATGAGTTATTCTAACAGTCACCCATGCTGAAGGGGTAACTACCTGCAAAAGAGCCATCAGCATTTAAGATACAACTACACCAGGGTGTGTGGGACAGAGGGACAGGTGGTCACAGAACACATAAGAAATGCTCCTGGACCAGAGTTCAGGTGTGCCAAAGGATTGTGCAACTGACCCTGGTAAAAGTCTTTTATCGTAAAGCAATCAAAGCAGGTTCAGGAGACATAGCACACCTGCCTAACACACAGAGGTCAAATGGGACTACAGAAAAAAAAAAAAAAAAAAAAAAAAAAAAAAAAAAAAAAAAAAAAAAAAAAAAAAAAAAAAAAAAAAAAAAAAAAAAAAAAAAAAAAAAAAAAAAAAAAAAAAAAAAAAAAAAAAAAAAAAAAAAAAAAAAAAAAAAAAAAAAAAAAAAAAAAAAAAAAAAAAAAAAAAAAAAAAAAAAAAAAAAAAAAAACGCCCCAACCAAAAGAACAGAAATTCTTACAAAATAACTAAAAGATATTCATGAAAGAGAAAAAACACAAAAAAGCAAATTCAGAGTTTAAAATAATGTTTATAAGGATGGTCAAAGACCTTAGCAGAAGAATAGATAACTTATAACTTAAAAAAAGCTTATTCAGTTATAACTCAAAGAGCTAGTAAGCATGCCAAAGAATATAGTAGAAAACATAAATAAGAACCAATCAGAAATGAAGATTATAATATCTGAAATGAAGAATTCTCTTGATGTTGTATAATGTTGTCCAGGTCCATCCACATTACATACTAAGAGATAAACTAGTCAGAGGAAGACAAACACTGAATGATTTCACTTACATGTGGAATCTAGTGAACAAAATGAATTAACAAGCAAAATAAAGATAGACTCATAGCTAGAGAGCAGGATGAGTTACAATGGGGTAATGGGGTTAGGGAGCAGAAGATCAGGCAAAAAGAAAAAGGACTCATGGACTTGGACAATAGAGCGCTGATTATCAGGGGAGGGGTGGGTGAAGGTGTAAGAGGATGTAAAGGGAACAAATGTAATGGGTAAATACAATAAAAAGAGTAAAAAATAATCATCTTAAAGTAATCAACAGTAGGTTAGATAAAGCACAGAACTTAATCAGCAAATTAGAGGACAAGATGATAGTATCCACCAAGAAAAAATGAAAAAGAAAAGAGACTTAAGGAAAGTCTAAGGGACCTCTTAGATAACATCAAGCATAACAACATCTGCATTGTAGTAGTGCCGGAAGGATAGGAGTGTAAGAGAGGGATAAAGAACCTATTTGGAAAAATAACAGGAAAATTTCCTAACCTGCTGAAGAAAAAGGACACTCAAGTCCAGGAAAGATAGAGTCCAAATCACCATGAAGCCAGAGACAAACACCAAGACACAACATATTTAAAATCACAAAAACTGAAGATAACAAGAACATTTCAAAGACAGCAAGACAGATAGTCAGTTACATACAAGGGAAACTTCATTAGAACATCTGATCTTTCAGCAGAAACACTACAGACAAGAAAATATTGGCAGGAAATATTCAGAGTGATGAAAGCTAACATGTGCCCATTAAGGCTAGCATTTAAAATTGGAAGCCAAATAAAGAGATTCCTAGAAAAAGGAAGGTTAAAGGAGTTAATTATCAATAAACCAGCATGACACAAAATATTGAATGACATTCATTAAAAAGAATTAGAGAGAGTAAAAGCATAGACACAATATTGAAAATGGCCATAAAAGTACCTACCTATAATAACTTTAAATGTAAATGGATTAACTGTCCCAATGAAAAGATATAGGATAGCTAAATGGATAAGAAAATACAACCCATATATATGCTGTCTACAAGAGACCCATCTCAGAGAAAACCATTTCCACAGGCTGAAAGTAAAGGGATAGAGAAAAATATTGCATGCAGGTTGTAACCAAAAAAAAATCCGAGATAGTAATACTTATGTATGAAAAAAATAGTCTTAAAAATGAAGTCCAGACAAAGAGGATCATTGCATAATAATAAAAGGATCAATTTAGTAAGAGGAGATAACTCATTTAATTATATATGCACCCAATATAGGAGGCTCTAAATAAATAAATAAAACCTTGGTGGACATTTAAGAAGAAATTGACAATAATATTATCATAATAGGAGATTCTAATACACTACTGTGAACAATGGACACATCTTTCAGACAAAAAAAAAACAAAGATAGCATTAAATGATATACTAGATAAAACAGATTTAATGGATATTTAAAGAACATTTACCCACAAAAAGAGAATATACATTCTTCTCAAGTACAAATTAATCATTCTCAAGATAGATCACATATGAGATCACAAACAAGTCTTAACAAATAAGAAATTGAAATTATATCAATCATTTTTTTCAAATCACAATGGTATGAACTTAGAAATCAACCTAAATAAAAAAGCTCAAAACCACTCAAATACTTGAAGTCTAAATAACATGATATTAGGGACTTTGGGATGGCGACAGAGTAGAGAGCAGTGCTGATGGTGTTCTCGAGTATCAGAGCAGCTAGAGGACAGGATAGGGAGTGCGAGACTTCTTCAGGTCCCTAAGAATTGGATCAGTCAGCATCTGGACTCAGGGGAGCACAGCCCAGAGGCAGTGGAGACCTACAGGAGAGCAGGTGAGGGGTTTCCTGACTGACTGGCTGGTGGGCTGAGGTCGGCTTTGGTGGGCAGTGGCAGCTCTACCCACAGGGGCGCGATTAACTGAAGCAGCTCCAGGCTCCCTGGTGACTAGAAATCTGAACAGTGAGGTGTGGGCAGCAAGGGCAAATGCCAGAGGGAACAAGAAATTGAACTCCTGCAGGGGAGGGACTGTGTGAGAGCCTCACCCCTGCAACAGGGAGAGGAAGCTCCTCACTGGGCCAGAGGTGGAGGAGAAGAGTCCTAAAGGGAGCAGGAGCAAGGGAGCAGGGAAGTGCACCAGCTGGGGCACCAAGAGGGCCAAAAACAGTGCTGCTGGGCCACCAGGAAACAGCAGCTTGAAGACCCTGCCAAAGGGGAGGCCCAGCCCTGCACACCCACACAGGACTCCAGGCTCCTGCGGAAACTCCAAGCTTCGAGCCAGAAACTTGTAGCTGGGGCAACTGACCTGCCCATTGCCAGGGACAAAGGCCGCACTGCAGACAAGCAGGGAGAGGTGCATCACAGAGGCAGCCTAAAGGACTTCTTGGAGAGCTGGTCAGCTTGGAGGATTGGCTCTCGCCCTGGGGAGCCGGGCAGTGTTGGCAGACCCCAGGCACTGTTGGCAGATGGGGGCTGCCTCCTCCAGGAGCTGAGGGGGCAGGGCCAGTCATCACAGTAACCAGCGAGGTTGCAGGCTGCCTTGCAGGGGTGCCAGGTGCCTATCATAGGCAGGAACCTCCAGCAGGAGTTGGAGGGGACACCCTGTGGGCCCCAGAACACCAGCAGCCCTAAAACCCAGCTAGGGTACTGAAGGCCCAGCCTACTTGGGGGCTGACACTCAGAATCAGCCTTGACTGTGACAATCAGAGGCCCTCCCACTCCAAGACCAGCTAGAATACAGACTGCAGAGACCTGACCAACAAAAAGAGACAGCCTCAGGAAATGGATTGCTGCTAATCTCAAGCACCTGAGTTATACTGAGAGCTACATGAACTGTTAATCCCCAACATATCCCTTTTCAAAAGTTACTTCTCACACATTTTTAATACCCCCCTATCTCAATCCACCTAAATACCAAAGACCCTCCCCCTACTCTTGATTTAAAGTTTACTCACTCTCTGGCTACAACGCATTCCCAGTCCTCAATCTAAGTATTCCTCCCCTCCCCAGCCAACTAAAACCTTTCTTTATTCTTTTCTTTCTTCCTTTTTCTTTGTTTTTCCCTACCCCCCCCCAATTTTTTTTTTTTTTTTTCCTTTCTTCCTGTTAAAGCCCACGGGTCCTGGCTCCACCTGGACCAATCAGAGATCATAAAGGGTGACCAGACACCTAAACCTATTCTTTATTAATATTGTTTTTTCTTTGTCTTGTGAGTTTTTCCTTTCTTATTTTTTTTTCTTTCTTTTCTTTCTCTCTCTCTGATATAAGCCCAGAGGTCCTGGCTCCACCTGGACCAATTAGGGATCGTTAAGGGGGAACAGCCACCTAAACCCTTTTTGCGTATCGTGTGTGTATATATATATATATATATATATATATATATATATATACTACAAAAAGACCTCAGGCCCTGGCTCCATCTGGACCAGTCAGGGATTATTAGGGGTGAACAGCCATCTAAACCCTTTCTTCTTATTATAATTATATTTTTTATTTCTTTTTTCATTTTTTTTCCTGCTAAAAGCCCACAGGTCCAGAATACAACCAGAAAGCCCAAATAAAGGATACACCAAGAACAACAAGTTGAGAAAATCTGGGAGACTACAACATTGAACTCCACAAATCTCCTATCACAGAAGGGTCCTCAACTAAGGCAAGGAAGCAAAGCAGGTTAATCCAAGGGAAACACAAATAAATAAATAAATAAATAAATAAATAAATAAATAAATAAAAAGCAACAACAAACACCCAAAATGGGGAAAAAAAGAATCAGTCCATCACCAAAAGGAAAAGAAGAATCCCCAGAAAGACCACAAAATGAAACAGAGGCACCTGAAATATCAGATAAGGAATTCAAAAGAATGATGGTAGAGAAGCTCAGTGAGCTCAGCCACATCAAAGAAAACTATAAACAACTCCAGGAGAACTACAAAGAACTCCACGAAGTTACTGAGAGCTACAACAGCATGAAAAAGGACATAGAAACTATCAATAAGTGCCAGGAGGAAATGAAGAATACAATTTCTGAATTGAAGATTAAAGTAGAAGGAATCAACAATAGGCTAGAGGAAGCAGAGGACCAGATCAGCGAGTTGGAGGATAATGTAGAAAAATACTCCAAGACAGTACAAGAGAATAAAAAAAGACTGAACAAAATTGAAGAGTGTTTAAGAGAGCAGCAGGAAAACATGAAATGGAACAACATCCATATCATAGGGATACCAGAAGGAGAAAAGAAACAAGGAATGGAAAAACTGTTCAAAAAAGTCATGACAGAAAATTTCCCTAACATGATGAGTGAAAACAGTAATCCAGTTCAGGAAGTACAGCAGGTCCCAATGAATATAAACCCAAACAGACCAACACCAAGGCATATGATTATTAAAATGGCTAATTTCAAAGACAAAGAGAGAATCTTAAAAGCATCAAGAGAGAAATGACAAATAACATATAAAGGGGCTCCAATAAGGCTATCAAAGATTTTTCAACAGAAACCATTCAATCCAGAAGGGAATGGTAAAAAGTATTTCAAGTAATGGTAACCAATGGCCTGCAACCAAGAATACTCTCCCTAGCAAGGCTCTCATTTATATAGAAGGAGAAATAAGGAGCTTCCCAGACAAAAAAAAAAAAAAGACTAAAATAATACATCTCTACCAAACCAGCATTGCAAGAAATGTTAAAGGGTCTGCTTTAAAAATAAATAAATAAATAAATAAATAAACAAAATGAAGAAACAGAGAAAGTCAAAGAGGAATACAGATACAAAGGGAGAAAATGGCAATGAATAAGTATCAATCAATAATCACCTTAAATATTAATGGATTAAATGCACCAATCAAAAGACAAAGGGTAGCTGAATGGATAACACAACATGACCCACATATATGCTGTCTTCAAGAGACCCACCTCAGAACAAAAGATCAACAAAGATTGAGAGTGAAAGGATGGAAAAAATATATATCAAGCAAATGGACACGAAAACAAAACAGCTGGAGTAGCAATATTGATTTCAGACAAAATAGATTTTACAATGAAGGCCATAAAAAGGGACAAAGATGGACATTTCATAATACTTAAGGGAACAATCCATCAAGAAGAAATAACTCTGATAAACATATATGCACCCAACATAGGAGCTCCAAAATATATAAGGAAAATCTTGGAAAACTATAAGAAAGACATAGACAGCAACACACTAATAGTAGGGGATTTTAATACCCCACTATCAACAATGGACAGATATTCCAAACAAAAAATCCTTAGAGATGTTGTGGCATTGAACAACACTCTAGATGAAATAGACCTAACTGATCTATACAGAGTCTTATACCCCAAAGAAGCAAACTACACATTCTTTTCAAATGCACATGGATCATTCTCTAAGACAGACCACATGGTAGGTCACAAGACAAACCTCCATAAATAGAGGAGAATGGAAATCATACAAAGTATCTTCTCAGATCACAATGGCTTGAAACTAGAAACCAATCTCAAGGGAAAAAAACAAAAATTCTCTAACTCATGGAGACTGAATAACATGCTTTAAAGCAATGAATTGGTTAACAATGAGATCAAAGATGAAATCAAAAAGTTCCTGGAAACAAATGACAATAAACACAAACAGCCCAAAACCTATGGGATACAGCAAAAGCAGTTCTCAGGGGGAAATTTATAGCAATACAGGCCTTCCAAAAAAGGTTACAAGAAGTTTATAAAAACGACCTAACTACAAATCTGCAAGAACTGGAGGAGCAATGACAAACAAAGCCCAGAGCAAGTAGAAGGAAGGAAATCATCAAGATCAGAGCAGAACTAAATAACTCACAGATTCAAACTACAATTCGAAGAATCAACAGGTCCAGGAGCTGGTTCTTTGAAAAAATAAACAAAATTGACAAGCCCTTACCCAGACTCATCAAGAAAAAGAGACAGAGGACCCAAATAAACAGAATCAGAACTGACAGATGAGAAATCACAATTGATACTTCAGGAATACAAAAAATTATAAGAAATTACTACAAACAACTATATGCGAAAAAATATGACTACCTGGATGAAATGGACACATTTCTGGAAATGTACAATCTACCAAAACTGAACCCAGAGGAATCAGAAAGCCTGAATAGGCCAACAACTAGTGAAATTAAAGAAGTAATCCAAAATCTCCCAAAGTACAAAAGCCCTGGACCACATGGCTACACAGGTGAATTTTACCAAACATTTAAAGAAGAACTAACTCCTATCTTCCTCAAACTATACCAAAAAATTCAGGAAGAGGGAAGACTCCCAAACTCTTTCTGTGAGGCCAATATTATTCTAATCCCAAAACCAGGGCAAGCCACAACTAAGAACGAAAGCTACAGTCCAATATCTCTGATGAACATAGATGCTAAAATTCTCAACCAAATATTGGCCAATCGGATTCAGCAGTATATTACAAAGATCATACACCATGATCAAGTGGGTTTCATCCCAGGGATACAAGGATGGTACAACATTCGTAAATCAATAAATGTAATATACCAACCACATCAACAAATTGAAAGATAAAAAACATATGATCATATCAATAGATGCTGAAAAAGTATTTGATTAAGTACGGCAACCATTTATTATAAAAACAGTCAGCAAAATGGGAATAGAGGGAGCATACCTCAACATCATAAAGGCCATCTATGGGAAACCTGAAGCCAACATCATACTTAATGGACAAAAACTGAAAGCTTTCCCCCTAAGATCAGGAACAAGACAAGGCTGTCCACTTTCTCCACTTCTATTCAACATTGTCTTGGAAGTTCTAGCTATAGCCATCAGAGAAGAAAAAGGAATCAAAGGTATCCAAATTGGAAAGGAGGAAGTCAAACTGTCATTATTTGAAGATGATATGACAGTGTACATACAAAACCTGATTGGCTCCACCAAAAATTTACTCAACCCAATGAGCAAATTTAGCAAAATAGCTGGGTATAAAGTCAATATCCAGAAATCAAAAGCATTTTTGTATACCAATAATGAAACAACATAAATAGAATTGAAAAAACAAATCCCATTTACCATAGCAACAGGAAAAATAAAGTACCTAGGAATCAACTTAACTAAGGAGGTCAAAGACCTGTACTCAGAAAACTACAGAACAATGAAGAAAGAAATCAAGGAAGACACAAATAAATGGAAGCAT
>PVIW01015856.1:0-18427 GCA_004026585.1 Noctilio leporinus | reverse complement strand
TTGGCCTATTCAGGCTTTCTGCTTCTTCTGGGTTCAGTTTTGGTAGATTATACCTTTCCAGAAATGTGTCCATTTCATCCAGGTTGTCATATTTTTTTGTCATAGAGTTGTTTGTAGTAATTTCTTACAATCTTTTGTATTTCTGAGGTATCAGTTGTGATTTCCTCTCTTTCAGTTCTGATTCTGTTTATTTGGGTCCTCTCTCTCTTTTTCTTGATGAGTCTGCATAAGGACTTGTCAATTTTGTTTATTTTTTCAAAGAACCAGCTCCTGGTCCTGTCGATTCTTCGAATTGTACTTTGAATCTCTGAGTTATTTAGTTCTTCTCTGACCTTGGTGATTTCCTTCCTTCTACTTGCTCTGGGCTTTGTTTGTTGTTGCTCCTCTAGTTCTTGCAGCTTTGTGGTTAGGTCGTTTTTGTAAACTTCTTGTAACCTTTTTTGGAAGGCCTGTATTGCTATCAATTTCCCCCTGAGAACTGGCTTTGCTGTATCCCATAGGTTTTGGGCTGTTGTGTGTTCATTGTCATTTGTTTCCAGGAACTTTTTGATTTCATTTTTGATCTCATTGTTGACCCCTTCATTGCGTAAATTCATGTTATTCAGTCTCCATGAGTTAGAGAATTTTTGGGTTTTTCCCTTGAATTTGGTTTCTAGTTTCAAGCCATTGTGATCTGAGAAGATATTTTGTATGATTTCAATTTTCCTGTATTTGTGGAGACTTGTCTTGTGACATACCATGTGGTCCATCTTGGAGAATGATCTATGTGCATTTGAAAAGAATGTGTATTTTGCTTCTTTTAGGTAAAAGACTCTGTATACATCAGTTAGGTCTATTTCCTCTAGAGTGTTGTTCAATGCCACAACATCTCTGGGGATTTTTTGTTGGAAGATCTGTCCGTTATTGATAGTGGGGTATTAAAATCCCCTACTATTAGTGTGTTGCTGTCTATGTCTTTCTTAAAGTCTTCCAAGATTTTCCTTATATATTTTGAAGCTCCTATGTTGGGTGTGTATATGTTTATCAAAGTTATTTCTTCTTGATGGATTGTTCCCTTAAGTATTATGAAATGTCCATCTTTGTCCCTTTTTATGTCCTTCATTGTAAAATCTATTTTATCTGAAATCCGTATTGCTACTCCAGCTTTTTTTTCATGTCCATTTGCTTGATATATAGTTTTCCATCCCTTCACTCTCAATCTGTGTCGATCTTTTGTTTTGAGGTGGGTCTCTTGAAGACAGCATATATGTGGGTCATGTCTTATCCATTCAGCTACCCTATGTCTTTTGATTGGTGCATTTAATCCATTTACTTTTAAGGTTATTATTGATTGATACTTATTCATTGCCATTTTCTCCTTTTGTGTCTGTATTCCTCTTTGGCTTTCTCTGTTTCTTCATTTTATTTGTTTACTTCTTTTTATAGCAGACCCTTTAGCATTTCTTGCAATGCTGGTTTGGTAGAGATGTATTCTTTGGTTCTTTTTTTTGTCTGGGAAGCTCCTTATTTCTCCTTCTATCTTGAATGAGAGCCTTGCTGGGTAGAGTATTCTTGGTTGCAGGCCTTTGTTTACCATGACTTGAAATACTGTTTGCCATTCCCTTCTGGCTTGAATTGTTTCTGTTGAATAATCATTTGATAGCCTTATTGGAGCCCCTTTGTATGTTATTTGTCTTTCCTCTCTTGATGCTTTTAGGATTCTCTCTTTGTCTTTGAAATTCGCCATTTTAATAATAATGTGCCTTGTTGTTGGTCTGTTTGGGTTGATCCTCATTGGGACCCTCTGTGCTTCCTGAACTGGATTAATGTTTTCAGTCATCATGTTAGGGAAATTTTCTCTCATGACGTTTTTGAACAGGTTTTCCATTCCTTGTTTCTCTTGTCCTTCTGGTATCCCTATGATACGGATGTTGTTACGTTTCATGTTGTCCTGCATGAACCCCTCTTAACCCCTCTTCAGTCTTATTCAGCCTTTTTTTATTCTCTTGTACTGTCTTGGAATATTTATCTACATTATCCTCCAACTCGTTGATCCTGTCCTCTGCTTCCTCCAGCCTACTGTTGATTCCTTCTACTGTATTCTTCATTCAGAAATTGTATTCTTCGTTTCCTCCTGGCACTTGATAGTTTCCATGTCCTTTTTCATGCTGTTGTAGTTCTCAGTAAGTTCCTTGTAACTTCCCTGGAGTTCTTTGTAATTTCCCTGGAGTCCTTTGTAGTTCTCCTGGAGTTGTTTACAGTTTTCTTTGATGTGGCTAAGCTCACTGAGCTTATCTATCATCATTCTTTTGAATTCCTTATCTGATATTTCAGGTGCCTCTGTTTAATTTTGTGTTCTTTCTGGGGATTCTTCCTTTCTTTTTGGTGATGGACTGATTCTTTTTTCCCGCATATTGGGTGTCTGTTCTTGCTTGCTCTTTATTTATTGATTTATTTTTGTTCTTTCCTTGGGTTAACGTGCTTTGCTTCCTTTCCTTAGTTGAGCACCCTTCTGTGATAGGAGATTTGTGGAGTTCAGTGTTACCGTCTGCCAGATTTTCTCCACTTGCTGTTCTTGGTGTGTCCTTTATTTCGGCTGTCTGGTTGTATTTTGGGCCTGCGGGCTTTTGGCAGAAAGAAAAACAAAAAAAACAACAACAACAAAAAAAAAAATCAAAAACAAAATACCAAACCAAACGAAAAGAAAAAAAAATTACAAAAGGAAAAAAGAAATAAAAATGATAATAATAATAAGAAGAAAGGTTTTAAATGGCTGTTCACCTTTAATAATCCCTGACTGGTCCAGATGGAGCCTGGATCTGAGGGCTTTTAGCCGAGGGAAAAAAAAAAAAGAAAGAAAAAAAGGTAGAAAGTCACAAGAGAAGGAGAAATCAGTATTAATAAAGAAAAGGTTTAGGTTTCTGTTCACTCTTTATGGTCTCTGTTTGGTCCAGGTGGAGCTAGGACCAGTGGGTTTTATCAGGGAGAAAAGAAAGGAGAAAGAAAGAAAGAAAGAAAGAAGAAAACAAAACAAAACAAAGGAAGTGGGTAGAAAGTCACAAGACAAAGAGAAATCAATATTAATAAAGAAAGGTTTTAGCTGTGTGTTCCCCCTTTATGATTTCTGATTGGTCCAGGTGGAGCGAGAACCTGTGGGCTTTACCAGGAAGAAAACGAAAAGAAAAATTAAAAAAAAAAAAGAAAAAAAAATTAAAAAAAAAACACAAAAAACAGAGGAAGGGAGAAAAGAATAAAGAAAGGGTTTAGAAAGGCTGGGGAAGGGAGGAATACTTAGATTGAGGACTGGGAATGTGTTATAGCCACAGAGTGAATAGACTTTAATTCAAGAGTAGGGGAGGGCCTTGGGTATTTAGGTGGATTGAGGTATGGGGGGGATTAAGAATATGTGAGAAGTCGCCCTTTCTGGTAGCACACGCCCTGGCTTATAGCACAGTGGATAAGGCGCCGGCCTTGCGAACCCAAAGGTCGCGGGTTTGATTCCCCAGCCAGGGTACATAACCAGGTTGCAAGCCATGTCTCCAGTCAGGTCTGTGGCTGGAGGCAGGTGAAACGCAACCATACATTGATGTCTCTCTCCCTCTCTGCCTCTCTCCCTTCCCCTCTTTCTAAAGATAATAAAATAAAATATTAAAAAAAAAATATGTGAGAAGTAACTTTTGCAATGGATATGTTGGAGCTTAATAGTTCATATTGCTCTCAGTATAATTCAGGTGCTTGAGATTGGCAGCATTCCCTTTCCTGAGGCTGCCTCTTTTTCTTGGTCAGGACTTTACAATCTATAGTCTATATTCTAGCCGCTCTTGGCATGTGGCAGGGCCTTTGATTGTCACAGTAGGGCTGATTTTGAGTGTCTGCCCCCAGGTAAGCTGGTCCTTCCGCAGCCTGGCTGGGTTTTAGGGCTGCAGGTGTTCTGAAGCCCGCAGGATGCCCCTTCCCACTCCTGGTGGAGGTTTCTGCCTGTGATGAGCATCTAGCTCCCCTGCAGGCAGCCTGCAACTTCGCTGGTCCCTGTGATGACTGGCCCCACCCCCGCTGTTCTGGGAGGAGGCCGGGCCTGTCAGTCAACACTGTCTTGGGTCCGCCTACACTGTCCCACCCTTCCGGGGCGGGCACCACGCCTCCAAGCCAACCAGCTCTCCTTGGAGTCCTTTACACAGCCTCTGTGATGAGCCCCTCCCAGGCGTGGGCGGTGTGGCCTTTGTCTCCGGCAAAGGAGGGTCAGTTACCCCCACCACTAGTTCCGGCTTCCTGGCTCGCTGTTTGTAGTTTCTGCGGAGCCTGGGGGCCTGTGTGGTTGTGCAGGGCTGGGCCTCCCCCCTCGCAGGTGCTTCTAGCTGCTGTTTACCCCGTGGCCCAGCAGCCCTGTTTTCGGCCCTCTTGCCGTCCCGCCGGTGCACTTCCTGCGCCCCTGCTCCGGCTTCCCGCAGGACTCTTCACCTCTAGCCCATCGTGGAGCCTCCTCTCCCTGTTGCTGGAGTGAGTCTCTCACACAGTCCCTCCCCTGCAAGAGTTCAATTCCGCGTTCCCTATGGCGTTTGCCCTAGCTGCCCGCCCTTCACTGTTGAAACATCCAGTCACCAGGGAGCCTAGAACTGACCTCAGTCAAAAGCGCCCCTCTGGGCAGTGTCCCCACTGCCCAGAGCCGACCTCGGCCCGCAGGGTGGTCGGTCGGGAACGCCTCACCTACTGTCCTGCTGGCCTCCTCTGCCTCTGGGCTGTGCTTTCCTGTGTCCAGATGCTGCCCGCTCCAATTCCTAGGGTCCTGAAGATGTCTCACGCTCCCTATCCTGTCCTCTAGCTGCTTTGGTACTCGAGAACACCATCAGCACTGCTCTCTACTCTGTCGCCATCTTCCTAGCTTTTATTTCATGTCCATTTGCTTGGAATATATTTCTTCCATTCTTTGGTCTATATAGGCCTTTTATTCCGAGGTGGGTCTCTTAGGTTAGGGAAGTTTTCTGTCACTACATTTTCAAACAGGTTTTCTATCCCTTGTTCCTCTTCTCCCTCTGGTATTTCTGTAATGTGGATATTATTATGTTTCATGTTGCCCTGCAGCTCCCTTAAACTTCTTTTGATCTTTTTTTGTTTCATTGCTCTGTCTGGGAATGTTTTTCTACCTTGCCCTCCAGCTCACTGATTCAATACTTTGCTTCAT
Source organism: Noctilio leporinus (assembly GCA_004026585.1). Lineage (NCBI taxonomy): Eukaryota > Metazoa > Chordata > Mammalia > Chiroptera > Noctilionidae > Noctilio > Noctilio leporinus. The sequence goes on along the minus strand of PVIW01015856.1, from coordinate 13,269 downwards.
GTATCCTGCTTTTAATTTCTTCTGCTCTTCTTGATTGCAGATGTGTTCATCATTTTGTCCTGGCTCTTACTAATAGTTTCTATGTCCTTTTTTTTTTAAAGATTTTATTTATTTCTAGGGAGAGCGGAAAGATGAAAGGCGGAGTGGGAGAGAAACATCAATGTATGGTTGCCTTTCACCTGCCTCCAGCCAAGGGCTTGGCTGGAGACCTGGCTTGCAACCTGGTTATGTGATCTGGCTGGGGAATCGTACCAGTGACCTTTGGGTTTGTAGGCTGGTGCCTTATCCACTGTGTTACCAGCTAGGGCTTTATGTCCTTTTTCATTCTGGTGTACTTTGCAATAATTCCTTGTAGCTTCCCTGTAGATCTTACTGAGCTTTTTTCTTTTTCTTTTTAAATTTCTTTATTATTTTTCAGAGAGAGGGGAAGGGAGAACATCAATGTAGGGTTGCCTTTCATCTGCCTCCAGCTAAGGACCTGGCTGGAGACCTGGCTTGCAACCTGGTTATGTGCCCTGGTTGGGAATCAAACCAGTGGGTTCACAAGCCGGTGCCTGATCCATTGTGCCATCAGTCAGGGGCTCTTACTGAACTTTTTGAGGACCCTGTCTTTGTTGGGTGACCTTCTGTGGTAGGAGACTTCTGGGACTCAGATGCAGTCTCCTTGATTTCCTGAGCTTAATCCTCTTTAGATGCCTTTTATGCAATTTTTGTGGGCTCTCTGGTTGTAATTGTTGAGTTTTGATTGTTGTTGGGTCACTCTTTGGTGGGTTCTTTCCTCTTGTCCCCTGGCTGACTAACTGAGAGTCATTCCATCCAGCACGTTTTGTCTGTTGTTGTACAGGTGCTACCATAAAGCCCAGAAAACAAACCAACATATGTACAAATAACCCCTACCCATAATCACACTATCAATAGCAAATGAGCCACATTATTAAAGATGTAAAGGTAAAATCATTTTTTAAATAATGTAAAGGGATTCAGATTATTATAAGGAAGGAAATATGAGTATGAGATGACTAACTGAAATAAAAATGGTTTTGAGAGATTAAAAGGAAAAACAGTATAAAGAGAAGGTAATAGAGATAAGGTGAAGAGAAAAAGAAAAAATAAATTTATCATATTAAAAATGGACAGGAAGAAAGTGGAATAGAGTAAGAGAAGGGAAGGCTATAGTATTAGCTTTAAATATATATATTTACATTTAGGTTTATGTATAAATCTAATCCTAATGTTACATATATATGTGTGTGTGTGTGTGTGTGTGTGTGTATATATATATATATATATATATATATATATGAAGTTTGTCCTGAAAGTATCAGCCGAACAAAGTTTTAATTATATTGACATTGGCTTGATAATTCTGGGACAGACCTCGTGTGTGTATAGGTGTGTGTGTGTGTGTGTGTGTTTACTCAATGAAGAAAAAGGGGAAAAAAGAAAAAAGAATGAAATTGAAGAAAATGATCTACCACAGCAATAACAACAGAGCAAAGATAAATAAGAGGGAAAAGAGAAAGGAAGAAAAACTTAAGAGATATTTAGAGGAATTATTTTAAGAGCAAAAAGGAATCCTAAAAGTGAGGAATGAAAACCAGGCTAAGACAGGTTAAAATTAAGGTTTAAATGATAAAAAGTAGAGTAAAGGTGGAGGAAGGCAAAGCATAGTAGTAAAGGTGAATGGTAAAACTTGAGATTTGAAGTACAAAAATAGTGAAAATCTAGAAAAAAAATCGATGAAATGTAACAACTACCATCTCCACAACCGATACGGAAAGATTGATAAAGGTGGAGAGAGAATAAGGGTATTTTTCGAATAGGAAAGAGAATGTGAGGTGACTAATGATAAGATAAATGGTTTTGAGAGGCTGGAGGGGTAGACTTCATGAGCGCAGAATAGAAATAAGTTGTAGCAAGGGGTTAAATAAAAAGTTAAAACATATAAAAAGAGGAAAGATGAAAGTAAAATGGATTATGGGGATTGATATAAATTATAATTAAAAACTATAGTAACCTAATAGGCAGATACTTGAAGGGCAAGAAATGGGTGTTAAAAAGTTGTGCAGGAGAGAAACTAATGCAAACGTATAAGAAAACCGCAGTGGAATTTGTCTCAGTAGAATCTAGTTTTACCATTTTCTTCCCTTTCTGAATCTGCCCCTGTTGGTGTCAGATGGTGTCTCAATCTGACCCTAGACAGTCTGTTGGAGACTGCCAGCGCCAATCTGTGACCTTCTCTTTGTTAATCTAGTCACTCTGTAATCACCAGTCAGGTTGAAGTCCCACTTGATGTAGCAGAGTAATTCTTGTGGGTGGGACTAAAGTCCCCTCAGGCTGATGTTACTTGGAGGAGACTGCTCAGCTTGAGCAAGATGGTTCTGTAGCATGGGGATCTTGGCAGCTGCGCCCTCAGTTCTCTCCCTAATGCCACCAATTCCAAACTTTCCTCCAGCATCTCTAGTCCACTCTGTCCCCGTTTACTGGTGCTCAGAGTATATGGCTGCAAACTATATTTTGTTCTTAGGCCCTTTAAAAGGCTCTCCACATCTTCAGCTGTTTTTCCCTGGCAGACAGAAACCCTGTCGTTTTTCACAGTTGAACATCATCTGGGTGCCTTTCTGGTTCTGGTGCTTAAGGCTGTGGAGCCTGGTCCATCATTCAGACCCCACACTTCTCAAGGGGAATCTCCCAGCTGCTGAAATATCCCTCTAGAACTTTAGCCGCTTCTTATGGGGGCCCAGACAGCCCTTTCACATCTCCTTCACACTACCTACCAGTTACACTGTGGGGAAGCAGCTTCTTCTGTCTCTGGTTATAAGGCCTCCATCCAGGCACCGCTCAGTTGGTCATTCTGCATTACCTCTCCAGTGATTCAGCTGCAATTCCATATTGGTCCTGAGAGGAGGTCAGTGCAGCTCTTACTTATTCCACCATCTTGGATTCTGCTTTTCACATTTTGGAGGCACTGTTGGGGGATAGCAGAAAGGAACTGTTCTGATTTGACCTCCTCTATGATTTCCTTATTCTGTTGCTTTTTGCTGAGGATGGAAGGGCCCAGCTCTTCCTCATAGGAGCTGCATAAGCACTCCAGGCCTTCCATGATGCCTCATCCTCCTATGTCATTTCAATTTTTGCTTTACTGTTCCTAATTCCTCAGTTTTCTGCTTCCTCACCTTGCTCAGGGACTTCTGGAGTTGCGAGAAGAAAGAAAAACAGTCTGAGAAAGAGGGAGGACTTTATCAGGAAAGTCCTGTAAGAAGCATCATCAGACTGTCTTTGTCTTAATCCTTTAAAAGCAGAGGCTTTCACCACAGCATCTGTGTAATAGTTTTGGGTTTTTTATACTGTATTGTGGTATGTTGTTTATGACACAGCATCTTTCCTTTGCTGCATCATAAACAACATACCACAAAAGTGTTATTTATTTTTTTTAAAGATTTTATTTTTTATTTTTAGAGAGGGGAAGGGAGAGGGCCATAGAGAGAGAGGGACATCATGTGTGGTTGCCTTTCACCTGCCTCCAGCTGTGGACCTGGCTGGAGACCTGGCATACAACCTGGTTATGTACCCTGGCTGGGAATCAAACCTGTGACCTTTGGGTTCACAGGCCAGTGCCTTACCCACTGTGCCACCAGCCAGGGCTAAAAGTGTTATATTTTAAAATAAATTCTTATATGTAAGTACATAAACATAGTCCTTATTTTTTTAATTGTTCAATAAAGACTCCATTTGTTGCAATAATAAACTCCATTCAACTTGGGAATCTCAAGAATGCTTTAATTAACTTTTCTTTATCCATGGACATCATAATGTTTTCAGTCTTAGCTTTAACAGCCTCTTTATTGGAATGAGGTTGTTTATTAACTTCTCTCTCTGTTGAACTAGGTGGCTAGATTTCCTTTGACCAGAATTCAAGAACCTTGACACTGAGAAATTCTTGCACCTTTTTGGCATTATGTGCTGGTGTACCATCTTGTTGGAAAATAAAACGATATCCATTTGCAACTTGCTTCATCCACAGTATAACTAGAACTCTCACAACGTCAAGGTAAACATCAGCAGTCACCTTTAAGCCTTGTGGGGAAAAATGTGGGGTCATGATATCTCCTTCATTGCTGATAACACCTAACAGCATCACTGTAGCAGGAAATTTCATTTTCATTACAATTGAGACTTCATTAAGGTTCTCACAGAGACAGCTGTTATTTCTTCTGTTGACTGTTTGGTCCTGCTGAGAATTCTTTTCATCAGGGAAGAAAATCAGAGGGTTTTTTTCTTTGGGATGTTTCATTTTTGTTAGTAGTTTCCTTGCTTTTTCAGAGCACCTTTCCTTTGTCTGCTGTGTCTTAAATTGGCCTCTTCTAAGAACATAACAATCTGTATCTGATATCTTCAGCAATAATCTTGCCAGCCGTTGCATCCGACATTTGCAGTTCTCCTGCTGTGGAGTGCATTGACTTTCCTGGACCTTCACTCATGATCTGGATTCTGTGTACAATATCTGGACTTATGCAGTCCTTGCATACCTTATGCATTTTCTTGTTGGTGTGGTGACATCAGAATAAGCATCATAAACCTTCTTTACGTTGTCAACTGTATGTAAAGAGATGTTATTGAAGTCCACAATTTCCTTAGCAGTTTACCCTGCACACAGTCCAGAAATTATGGTTGCTCTAACATCGTATTCCTTAGACATGACAGTTGCTCTCAGAATTTAATACTGTATATCTGAAACAATGATGTTAAATCTTAACCTTAGAAACATAGTTTTTCAAAATAAATAAGCACATTAAATAAGGAAATGCAAAGTTATTACTAGTTGATCGTGCGCACCCTGTATAACTTTCCTGTGAAAATTTTTAAACTTACGGAAGTTATATTAATATAGAACATTCTCATACACTTTTTACCCTGATTCACCAGTGGTAAAATTTCCTTTATTATTATTATGATTATTTTTAACTTTATTGTTGTTGTATTACATCCATCCCCTTTTTTGCTCCCCTCTGTCCCCCTTCCCACCCACCTATTGTCCATGTCCATGGTTCCTTTATACTAGGTTCTTGTCTAAACTGCTCCCCTTCCTTGCCTCTTCCTCCCCCTAACCCCCTTCCCCCTGACCATTGAAGGCCTATTCACTGTATTCATATTGTATTATTTTTTTCTGAATTGTTTGGGAGTAGGTTGTCTTCATCCTGTCCTTTGCCCCCTAATACTCTCCATTGTGTATATCATAAGACGCAGATATTCTCTGTGTAAACCCAATATTGTTATCAAAATCAAGAGTTTAACATTGATGCTGTTCTTTTAAATTAACCGTTCATATATAATTTTTGTTAAGTGGCCCCATAATGTCTGTGTAGCATGCTATTCTCTGGTGCTGGTTTTAATTTAGGATCATATATGGTATTTATTTGGTGTGCCCCTTGGTCTTTCTTTTCCATGATGTTGACATTGTTGCAGAATGCAGGGCCAGTTTTTTTGTTTGTTTGTTAAGTAGAACATTTCTCAATTTGGATTTATCTGAAGGATTCAGGTTAGCACTTAAGGTCAGAACACTTTATGGAGTACTTTACCCTTCTCTGTGTATCACACCTGGAGATGCTCAATATTCACCTGACCTCATTAGTGATGTTGATTTTGATCACCTACCAAAATGATGTCCAGATTCTGTGCTGTGTGCATTGACTGGTTTTCACCACACAACTAATGAGCAGTCAATAAGCAGATACCTTAAAACCATGCAAATATCCTGCTCCTTATTCCTAGCCCCCAGGTTTTACATCTATTGATCATTCTTGCGTAAACCAATCTCTGTATTTTCATTGCAAATGGTAATTTTTCAGCCTCCTACCCCTAACTCCTTCACATTTGGAAATCACATTCTGCATTGAGAGCATTTTTTTGCCATCTATCCATCAATCATCTTTCCGTCCTTTTCATCTTTATGTGGACTTGTGGGTTTCTGTTTTACAGTGATTTATTGGGTTGGCCAAAAAGTTCACCTAGTTTTTTTCTGTAAGTTGGCTCTAGTAGTTCTTAGTTGTCTTTAATTTCATTTGAAACAATTTTATTAGATTGTATTGTGACAACTGTCATATCAGCATACATTTAAAAATAAGCATTAAAATTGGTGAATTTTTGTGTAGCCATTTTGATCTTGAAGATGGAAAAAAATATGCAACATTTTCAGCATATATGTTTTATTATCTCAAGAAAGGTAAAAATGCAACTGAAATGCAAAAGATGATTTGTACAGTATATGGAGAAGGTGCTATGATTGATTGGAAATGTCAGAAGTACTTTGCTAAGTTTCATGTGGAGATTTCTCATTGGATAATGCTCATGGTCTGGTAGATCAGTTGAAGTTTATAGTGATCAAATCAGACATTAATTGAGAATAATCAATGTTATACCACATGGGAGATAGCCAACATATTCCAAATATCTAAATCAATAGAGTTATTAATGAAAATGAAAGTTATGTCTTTTATTTGGGGAAAAAGAAACCCTACAAACTTTTTGGCTAACCCAATATATGTGTAATTCATTGCTGTCCTTAATTATTTTGGTGTTCACATTGTCTTGGACTTGGCTAGTAGCAGTCTTTGCAAACTGTCTCTATGTTCTTGTGGCATACCACATGTCTGTTTGTCTGTCTGTCTGTCTTCCTTCTTTCCTTCCTTTCTTCCTTTCTTTCTCACATCTTTCTTTCTTTCCCTTCCCTTCCCCTCTCCCTCCCCTCCCCCTTCCTTCCTTTCTTTCTTTCTTTCCTTTTCTTTAGATGTTCCAGGCTCAGCATGTGTCTCAGTGGGTCAGCCCTGGAATTAGCCATTTCTCCAGGGAACTCTGATTCCTTTTAGTGGCAAATAGTGTTAGAAACCCAGATCTAGACTCTGTGAATTCTCATTACTACTGGGCATCATTGCTTCTAGGCCCATTCATATCTAGGAAATAGACATTTTAGGAATCATGAATTATTACTGACACTCTTAATTTCTAATTCTAGTCCATCCCATAGAATTTTTTTCTTGCATTTGGTCTTTGACTATTTTTAACTATAAAGTTCATTTTTTAAAAACAAGCTTTATTGGGATAAAATTTACATACCATAAAATGATTTTGAATGTATTTACAGTGATGTGAAACCATCACCATAGTCAATTTTAGAACATATTCATCATCCCATAAAGAAACCACATGCCTATCAGCAGCCACTCCCAGGCTCCCTCCCTCAGGTACTGGCAACCACTACTTTATTTTCTGTCTCTGCATGTATCTGTTTCAGACATTTCATATAAATGGGATCACACAATATGTAACCTTTCAGGATTGGCTTCTTTCACTGAGCGAATGTTTTCAGGGTTCATCCATGTTGTAGTATATATATAACATCACTCCTTTTTATGGCCAGATAATATTCCATTGTACAGATATGCACATGTTGTTTACTCATTCTTCAGTTGATAAATACCTGGGTTATATCTACCTTTTGGATGTTGTGAATCATGCTGCTATGGGCATTCTTGTGTATGCTTTTGTGTGGACATGTTTTAGTTTTTCTTGGGCATATACCTAAGGATAGAGATGTAGGGTCCTATGGTCATTCTATATTTAACATTTTGAGAAATTGCCAAACTGTTTTCCAAAGTAGTTGGCCTTTGGTTTTTAATAATTTGTTTGTAGTTCTATGAATTTAATATTTAACTGATGAGCAATAAATTACTTGTTTCTCCAAAGCACAACCTTTTTTAACTTTCTTTGTGTATTAAATTTTTTAACTTTTCCCAAGAGAAGAAACAACCTTCTAGAACCAGTATGTTTTTGACCATTGTAACTGCATTCGTAGGGAATTTTGAAGGGATGCCACTGAAGAATAACGTGATGTAGCAATAACATTTTATTAAAAGTCAAGTGGCCTGATTTATGATTCTTCTGATAATTCTCTGCTTTTGGTGCCAATTTACTGTATCATTTGGTAAAATGCTTTAATTATATCAACTATGAAGAGGACATTACCACTTGCCTCCCATCTCACAGGACAAGTTACGCATAGCAGTAGAGATGGGATTAGCATAGGCCTTTAAAAGTTTGCATTGTGCCCTGGCTGGTAGTACAGTGGATAAGGCGCCGGCCTGCGAACCCAAAGGTCGCGGGTTCGATTCCCCAGCCAGGGCACATAACCAGGTTGCAAACCAGGTCTCCAGTCAGGTCTGTGGCTGGAGGCAGGTGAAACGCAACCATACATTGATATAAATAAATAAATAAATAACATAAAAAAAAAAAAAGTTTGCATTGTGCAGATATTTAACATATTTAAATTTCTATGACTGTTTACCAATTATGTAGAAGAGAGAGTGATAACACTTGGAAAGAAACTTGAATTCCTTACATTCTGGGGCTAGTCTAACCCATTGTTGAGTCTTTCTGTAAATTAAAATTTTTAATACTGAGACTTGGGTAAACGTCTGCCCTACCTAACCCCAGCATTCTGGAATAAATTTGTTTCCCATCCCACCCTACCCTCAAAACTATAGCATGGAATGTATATAACCATTGTATTCGAAAAATCAAGTAATAGTTATTTTGGAAATAAGCATCTTTGTTTTATATAGCTGTGGAAAGAACTCAGGCAGCAGTAAGCGCTATGCTTCCTGCGTGCAGGAGAAACCTCTGAAGAAGCTGCCTTGGGAGGGTAGAGGAGAGGTTTGTGGCTACCCTGCCCCAACTGTGGTGATGATGGTAGGGGGCCTTTCTCTTTAGATGATGCCAGTCCTAAAGGATTGTATTTCTGTATTTTGCCTTACAGCCCAGCCAAAAATGTGAAGAAGTAGATCTTGTAGAATCTATGCACAGTGAGAGATTGAAATACAATGTGAATGTAATTGTTATGGTGACATTATATCATAGAGCAAAATTTTACCTAAAAATTGGCATTTCCTAGTGTTTGTACTTGAAACCTAATGTTGGTTCCTTTTTTCTTACTCTTTTTTTTTTTTGCTTTCATGGAGTAATGATTTTGTCCACTTCCATTCTTACTTCCATGGCTATTTGCGTTTTCTTCCCATTCTTCTTGTTTTGTAAGGATTGATCCTTAAGAAAGTTGTTTCATCTTTTTTCTTCCCTTTGTCAATACTTTGCAGTTAAGGATAAGGAGCTTTTATGTCTGTTTGTTTGTTTTGTCCTTTTTTTTTCTCTTTGTGGTTTTGAGGCCCTTCGTGGCATTGGAAGGCTGACAACGGAGCTTTCCCAGTGCACTGTGCATCTGTGTCTTTCTCATAGTTGTGAGTGCTCTCATTTGCACAGGAATTACACAGACTGTTCCTTAGGTTCATCCTGTATTGGCTGTGACACTTGGGTAAAGATACGTTAAACCTCCTTCCTTGTTTGTAAAATGAGGGGACTAGCCCCATCTACCTCATGGTTTTTGTGAGACTGCACATGATGTACAGGAAGTGGCAGGTGGTGGCAGTCAGCACCTGTCCTCTTTTTTCTACTCCTGTGCTCTGTCCCAGGTGGATTCTGCACACACCAAGCCCTCAGATAATCTAAAGGAATGCTGGTGCAGATTTCAGTCTCTGCATACACAACACAGTTCTGCCTTCTCCATCAGGGTCATAGTTGGCTCACCTCAGAATTAGCATTTTTTTAAAAAATTATTCATTGTTTGTTTTTGAAGATTTTAGTTATGTAATATTTTTATAAATATTTACAGTTCTTTTCCTCTAGTAATACTGCTTCATGTGTTTTAATGCTTTATTGTTATTTGACCCAAACAAACCCTAAGATGTGGTAGGAAAACTGCTCAACCAATGAAGATGGGAAATTCAAGTGCAGAGACTAAGTGCTAGAAGTGACTTCATGGTTGTTGAACATGGCTCTGCTCAGCACTATGCGTTATCCCACATCGTCCTTATAGCACCAGGAGGAGGGGTAGCCTCTGCTTTTCATATTTTACAGATGAAAATATTGAATCTTTGGGAGGCAAAGCACAAGGTGACCTTTATAATTTATTGTCCAAATTGGGACACTAACAAGTGTAAAAGGCGGTGCTGTTATTGATTACTTCATTCAGGACAATGGGCAAACTAGAGTTGCCCCAGCAAGCCAGGACATGTGATAAATATACTTAAGTAACTTGCCCAAATTCACACAGCTAATCAGTGGCAGAGGTATATTGTGAACTCATGGCTTTCTGACTCCAATGATGCTCTTGCCCATCTTGTACTTGAATATCTCGTCCACATTAGATAATTTTTGTCAGGGCCATAAGAGTTCCAGCTACCGCCCCATTGTTCCCTGGGATAGAGCTGCTCCTTATTTGCTGACCCAAGAAAATTATCCAGTCTACGTCCAAGAGACTTGGAATCTAGACCCTAGAAAAAATGGACAAAATGAGCTGAAAATGACAATGGAGATTGATCAGTGCTGCAGAGGGTGCACAAATAAATCTAAGAGCACCTGGGAGGATACTCAATTTAGATGGGTATGGTGGCAGGAAGAGTCCTGAGCTAGGTCTATCGACAAGGTTCTGAGGATGAGTGGGGTCAAAGAGGGGAAAGGGCCTTTGAGGTAGTGTATGAAGAGATCTGAGGGAACATAGCATAAGTGAAGAATTATAGGTAGAAAAGTATCGACTTTGGTGTCACACAAATGTGGCTTTGAGCTCTGGTGTCTTAGATTTGACTTTGGGAAGATTACTTCATTTCTCTGACCTCTTTTGACTAGTCTGTTAAATGATAATTCTACTAGCTATCCTAGGTATTTGTGAGTTATAAATGAATGCGTGTAAAGTATGCAAAATACTATTTTTTAGTGATGTGGATTTCCGATCAAGATGTTTACATTTTATGAATTTTACAGGCTTAACATTCAACAAATGATTTAATGCCCAATTGGTATTTTAGAGTGATGAGATACCCTGAGACTAAAAATCTTTATTATTTAATGCTTAGGAATTTTTATTCAATTTGTAAATTATTAAAGAGTTTGAAAGTTCAGTTGGTGCTGCCTGGCAAACTTAAGGGCTTTGGCATACCTGCTCTTAGCGCAGGAAGTCTCAGGGTAACATCTGGGCATTCCAAGGGTAGGACTGGCTCCTCAACATCTGTCAAGGGGTGTTCCTTCCCTGCAATTCAGGATAGTAGGTTTTAGACTATGAAGGGATAATATAAAGTGTACTCATTTGTGTGTATCGTTCAGCTCCTGTCTTCGACTCCTATTTCCATGTCAGGGGAAATGGTTGAAACCATGTAAGAAACAAGTGAATTATTTTTGTTCTTTTATTTCATTGTTGGGATTATTCCCAAAGTTATCCTGCATCTCTAAAAATTCATTAACACATGCATTAATTACTGAGTTTTTGTGTTAAATGTTATCAGTGGAGGTTTTATTAATAGTAGATTTTACACCAGTGCGGAAATTTTCATAAGGATTTTAAAAGTTGCTTTCCATATTAATAGCTAACATTAGATTCTGATTTTTAGTGTGTCTTATGTGACTTAAATATGATTAATGCAAGAGCTTAAAAAGAGAAAGAGAACTGTTTTTAATGGCTTAGGATTGTGTTAATGAGAATTTGTAATTAAGTGGATAAATGTGAACATGCCACGTTAAAAAAGACATTGAAGTTATAACTTTAACTTTATAAGCCTTCTTCATGCCTTTTTTACATAGGTACAGAACAGTGTATGCTTAAAAAGAAAAGCCTGTGAACAAGTCTTCTGATTTTCCTAATTTTGGTTATTTCCTTCTGACCCACATGCTATTTATATAAAACCAGTGTGTGGGAGGATCCTAATGTTTAGTAATGCAGTGCTCTCTAGCTGTGATTTAAGGAACCTGATACATACTTCACTGACAAATGTTTTCGAGTGGAGATTCTGTTTATAAAATCATTCCTTTTTTTTTTTTTTTAAATTTTATTGTTGTTGTATTACATTCATCCCCTTTTTGCTCCCCTCTGTCCCCCTCCCCACCCACCCAGTCCCCCCCAAAGTCAATCCCACCTGTTGTCCATGTCCATGGTTCCTTTACACTAGGTTCTTGTCTAAGCTGCTTCCCTTTCTTGCCTCTGCCTCCCCCCTCCCCCCAACCCCTTTCCCCCTGACCACTGAAGGCCTATTCACTGTATTCATATGCTTCGTTCTGTTTTGCTTATTGTTACTTTTGTTCATTATTGTCCCATAATGGGTGAGATCATATGATATTTGTCCTTCACTGACTGGCTTATTTCACTAAGCATAATACTCTCCAGTTCCATCCATGTTGTTGCAAAGGGTACATGTTCCTTCTTTCTTTCTGCGATATATTATTCCATTGTGTAAATGTCCCAAAGTTTTTTGATCCAATCATCCACTGATGGGCACTTAGGCTGTTTCCAGCACTTGGCTATTGTAAATAGTGCCGCTATGAACATAGGTGTGCATAGGTTCTTATGAATTGGTGTTTCAGGATTCTTTGGATATAGTCCAAGCAGTGGAATTGCTGGATCAAAAGGTAGTTCCATTTTTAGTTTTTTAAGGAAACCCCATACTGTTTTCCACAGTGGCTGCACCAGCCTACATTCCCACCAACAGTGTATGAGGATTCCCTTTGCCTCACATCCTCGCCAAAACTTGTTGTTTGTTGATTTGCTGATGATTGCCATTCTGACAGGTGTGAGGTGTTATCTTATTGAGGTTTTAATTTACATCTCTCTGATGACTAGTGATGTACAGCATTCTTTCATATGCCTCTGGGCCCTTTGTATATCTTCCTCAGTGAGTTGTCTGTTCAGGTCCTTTGCCCATTTTTTAATTGGGCTGTCTGTCTCCCTGGTGTTGAGTCACATTAGTTCTTTATATATTTTGGAGATAAAACCCTAGCAGGTCTCATTGGCAATTATGTTTTACCATACAGTTGGTTCCCTTTGAATTTTGCTGATATTTTCTTTAGCTGAACAGAAACTTTTCAATTTGATATAGTCCCATATGTTGATTTGTTCTTTTATTTCCTTTGCCCTTGGTGAAGTATCAGTAAACATATTTTTGCGTAGGATATCCGAAAGTTTATTGCCTATATTTTTGTCCAGGACCTTTATGGTGGCACTGCTTATGTTTAAATCCTTTATCCATCTTGAGTTTATTTTGGTGTATGGTGTAAGTTGGTGGTCTAGTTTTATGTTTTTGCATGTTGCTGTCCAGTTCTCCCAACACCATTTGTTGAAGAGACTGTTTTGACTCCATTGGATGTTCCTTCCCCCTTTGTCAAATATGAGTTGACCAT
>PVIW01015855.1:0-18428 GCA_004026585.1 Noctilio leporinus | reverse complement strand
TCATCCACTGATGGGCACTTAGGCTGTTTCCAGCACCTGGCTATTGTAAATAGTGCCGCTATGAACATAGGTGTGCATAGGTTCTTATGAATTGGTGTCTCAGGCTTCTTTGGGTATAGTCCAAGTAGTGGAATTGCTGGATCAAAAGGCAGTTCCATTTTTAGTTTTTTAAGGAAACCCCATACTGTTTTCCACAGTTATTTTTGCTCAGATATTTATTATTTCTCTCCTTCTGTGTACTCTGAGTTTTCTTTCTTGTCCATTTTCTAGTTCTTTTAAGTATAGGGTTAGATTATTTAGTTGAGATTTTTCTTGTTTTTTTTTTTTAAGATTTTACTTCATTATTTTTAGAAAGAGGAGAAGGGAGAGAGGCAGAGAGGGAGAAGGACATCAATGTATGGCTGCGTTTCACCTGCCTCCAGCCACAGACCTACTGGAGACCTGGTTTGCAACCTGGTTATGTGCTCTGGCTGGGGAATCGAACCTGCGACCTTTGGGTTTAATAACATACTATTTAGCCTCCATGTGTTTGAATGTTTTTGAGTTTGTTATGGTAGTTGAATCTCATTTTATAGCATTGTGATCCAAGAAGATGCTTGATATGATTTCAATCCTCTTGAATGTTTTATGACTTATTTTGTCCCTAGCTGGTGTGGCTCAGTGCATTGGTGTTGGCCTGTGAACCTGAGTCCCTGGTTTGATTCCCAGTCAGGGCACATAACCAGGTCCCCAGCCAGGTCCCCAGCTAGAGGCAGGTGAAAGGCAACCATACATTGATGTTTCTCTTCCTTTCTCCCTCCCTCCCTGCCCTTCTCTCTAAAAATAATGAATATAATCTTTAAAAAAAGAAGGACTGGTCCTTGCTGTTGGTACATTGGATAAGGCACTGGCCTATGAACCCAAAGGTCGCTGGTTCGATTCCCAGCCAGGGCACATAACCAGGTTGCAAGCCAGGTCTCCAGCCAGATCTGTAGCTGGAATCAGGTGAAAGACAACCATACATTGATGTCTCTCTCTCTATCTACCTCTCTCCCTTCTCCTCTCTCTGAAAATGGTGAGTGAAATCTTAAAAAAAAAAAAAAAATATATATATATATATATATATATATATATATATATATATATATATTTTATGTCTCAACATGTGGTCTATCTTTGAAGATATTCCATGTAGACTTGAGAAGAATGTGTATTCTGCTGCTCAGGGATGAAATGTTCTGTAAATATAAATTAAATTTATCTAATGTAGTATGTCATTTAGGCTCTAATGTTTCCTTGTTGATTTTTTGTCTGGAAGATATAGTTATTAATCACAGTGGCATGTAAAAATCTTCTACTATAATATATTGCTGTCAATATCTCCTTTAAAGTTCACCAAGATTTTCTTTATATATTTAGGTGTTCCTATATTGGGTGCATAATATGTTTATACAGTGACTATACCAATCTGCATTCCCCGCTGGATGTTTTTTTTTTTTTTGGTTCCTTTCCAAGTTCTGGTGCTCTAGGTTAGGGGGAGCTCAGCTTGGGTTTTAGGACCCCATAGTTCTCAGGGGGACTACCTCCTCCCCAGCTGCTGAAATATCCCTCCAGAACTTCAGCTGCCATCTGTAGGTGCCCAGCTAGCTTTCTCATGCCTTTGCATTTCCTATGAGCCTCAATGTAGTGATGTGTTTTTTCATAAGTGCTTGGTTATAAGGCTCTTCTCTACCTCCATAAGTCCTTAGTTATAAGGCTTCTCTCCAGCTAGTGTTCAGTTTATTATTTAAGATGATTTTTCCATAATTTAGTTGTAATCCGGGTTGGTCCTGGGAGGACATTAGTGTAGATTCTACCTACTCTCCCACCAGAGTAAGTAAAATATGTAGATCAGAGAAGACACAATGACATAAAGCCTAAAAAATATATAAAAGATCAATGAAACCAAGAGCTAATTCATTAGTTTTTTGTATTAAGTGAGATCATATGGTATTTTTCTTTTGGCACCTGACTTATTTCACTAAGCATAATATGCTAGCATTATTCTAATTACAAAACTAGATAAAGACACTACAAAGAAAGAAAATTATAAGCCAATATCCTGCATGAACATAGATACTAAACTCCCCTACATTATATTAGCAAATGATATCCAATAATACATTAAAAAGATTATACACCATAATAAAGTGGAATTCATTCTGGGTTGTAAGGTTGGTACAATAAATGAAAATCAATAAATGTGGTACATAATTTTTAAAAATGAAAGAAAAATGATACAAGCATAACAATATAGATGCAGGAAAAGCATTTGATGAAATCCAGCACTCATTTATAAAAATTCTCATGAAAGTGGAAATAGAGGGATCATATCTCAACATAATAAAGGCAATATATGAAAAATCTGCAGCCAACTTCACATTCGATAGGCAAAAAATTAAAGCATTTCCCTTAAGATCAGGGATAAGACAAAGATGTACACTTTTATCAGTCTTATCAACATAGTATTGGAAATCCTATCCAGGGCAATCTTATAAAAAGAAATAAAAGGCATCCAAATTGGAAAGAAGAAAGTAAAACTGTCATTATCCATAGATGACATGATATTGTTCATGGAAAACCCTAAAGATTCTACTAAAAACTCCTAGATCTAATAAATTTAACAAAGTTGTAAGATATAAAATTCAGAAGTTGATAGCATTTTAATACACCAATAATGAACTATCGGAAAATGAAATTAAGAAAGTAATCCTATGTACTATTGACACTCAAAAAAAAAATAAGGTACTTAGGAACTAATTTAGCCAAAGAGGTTAAAAAACTACTCAGAAAATTATAGAACGTTAAAGAAAAAAATTGAGGAAGATAAAAACAAATGGAAGCATATACTGTGTTAATGGATTGAAGAAAATAACATCATTAAAATGTCCATACTACACAAAGCAATTCTGAGCTTTAACACAATTCCTATTAAAATACCAATGGCATATTTCACACATCTAGAACAAATATTCCAAAAAATTTATATGTAACTCCAAAAGATTTCAAATATACCCAATAATCTTGAGAAAGAAGTACATACTTGTAGGAATCACAATATCTGATATAAACTAAACAATAAAGCAATTATATTCAAAACAGCCTGGTGCTGGTATATGAACAAAAATACAAGGTCTGTCCCAAAAGTATCAGCAGCACAAACTTTTAACTATATTGATGTTAGCTTGATACTTTCAGGACAGATCTCATAGACATGAATGGAACAGATAGCCTAAAAATCAACCTATACTTTTATGGTCAAGAAATATTTAACATGAAAAGCAAGAGCATACAATGCAGTAAAGAGTCTCTTCAATAAATGGTGTTTAGAAAATTGGACAAGTACATGCAAAAAAAAGAGAAATAAAACTATACCCCCAAATTATTCCATATATGAGAATAAACTCAAAATTCTTTTATAAAAAGACTTAAGTGTAGGCCACAGAACCATAAAAATCCTAAAAGAAAATATAGGCAGTAAAATCTCACACATTTTGTGTAGTAATATTTTTGCTAACTTATTTCCTAGGGCAAGGAAAAGAAACGAAGAATAAATAAATCAACTACATCCAACTAAAAAGCTTTTGTTCTTTTTAAAATTATTTATTTATAACTTAATTTAATTGTTGTTGTATTATATCCATCCCATTTTTAATCCCCTCTGTCACATTCCCCACCCACCCACTCCCCCACAAAGTCAATCCCACTTCTCCATCTCCATGGTTATTTCATGCTAGTTCCTTGACTAAACTGCTCCCCTTCTTTGCCTCCTCCTACCCCCACCTGTCCCTCCCTGTTGCCCACTGAAGGTCTATTCATTGTATTCATGTATCTGGTTCTGTTTTGCTTGTTTGATTGTTTTGTTCATTAGTGTCCAGTAATGGGTGAAATCATATGTTACTTGTCTTTCACTGACTGGCTTATTTCACTAAGCATAATACTTTCTAGTTCCATCCATGTTGTTGCAAAGGGTAGGAGTTCCTTCTTTCTTTCTGCTTTGTAGTATTCCATTGTGTAAATGTGCCAAAGTTTTTTGATCCAATCATCCACTGATGGGCACTTAGGCTGTTTCCAACACTTGGCTATTGTAAATAGCACTCCTATGAACATAGGGGTACATAGGTTCTTATAAATTGATGTTTCAGGGTTCTTCAGGTATAGTCCTAGTAGTGGACTTGCTGGATCAAAAGGCAGTTCCATTTTTAGTTTCTTAAGGCAACTCCATACTGTTTTCCATAGTGGCTGCACCAGCCTGCATTCCCACCAACAGTGCATCAGGGGTCCCTTTTAGCCATACCCTTGCCAACACATGTTTGTTGATTTGTTAATGATTACCATTCTGACAGGGGTGAGCTGGTATCTTATGGTTCTCTCTGATGGTTAACAATGTTGAGCGTTCTTTCATATGCCTCTGGGCCCTTTATATGTCTTCCTCAGAGAGTTGTCAGTTCAGGTCCTTGCCCATTCTTTAACTGGGCTTTCTGCCTCCCTAGTGTTGAGTCACGTAGGTTCTTTATATATTTTGGAGATCAAACCTGTCTGAGGTATCATTGACAAATATGTTTTCCCATACAGTTGGTTCCCTTTGAATTTTGCTGGTGTTTTCTTTAGCTGAACAGAAACATTTCAGTTTGATGTAGTCCCATTTGTTCCTTTGTTCTTTTATTTCCTTTGCCTTTGGAGAAGTATCAGTAAACATATTTCTGTGTAGGATATCTAAAATTTAACTGATTATATTTTTCTCCAGGACCTTTATTGTGGCACTGCTTTTGTTTAAGTCCTTTATCCATCCTGAGTTTATTCTGGTGTATGGTGTAAGTTGGTGGTCAAGTTTTATTTGTTTGCATGTTGCTGTCCAGTTCTCCCAACACCACTTGTTGAAGAGACTGTTTTTACTCCATTTTATGTTCCTTCCCCATTTGTTGAATATTAATGGACCATAGAGTCCTTGGTTTATTTCTGAGCTCTCTATTCTGTTCCATTAATCTATATGTCTATTCTTATGCCAGTACCAGACTGGTTGTGTGTGATGATTACAGTAGTCTTCCAGTATAGTTTCATGTTCAGTATTGTGATTCCTCCTACCTTGTTCTTTTTTCTCAAGATTCCTGTGGTTATTCATGGTCATTTTTTGAAGTATTTATAAATTTTTGAAGTATTTTTTCTAGGCCTGTGATATATGTCATTGGTATTTTAATTGGGATTACATTAAGTCTATAGATTGTTTTGGGTAGTATGGACATTTTAATGATGTTAATTCTTCCCATCCACAAACATGGTATATGCTTCCATTTATTTGGATCTTCCTTGATTTCTTTCTTCAATGTTCTTTGTTTTCTGAGTATAGATCTTTTACCTCCTTGGTTAAGTTTATTCCTAGGTGCTTTATTTTTCTTGTTGCTATGGTAAATGGGATTTGTTTTTCTTGCTTCTATTTCTGACATTTCATTATTGGTATACAATAATGCTTTTGATTTCTGAATATTGACTTTATATCCAGTCAAGTTTTTGGTGGAGTCTGTTGGGTTTTGTATGTACACTATCATGTCATCTGTAAATAATGACAGCTTTACTTTCTCTTTTCCAATTTAGATATCTTTGATTCCTTTTTCTTCTCTGATAGCTATGGCTAGAACTTCCAAAACAATTTAGAACAGAAGTGGAGAAAGTGGATAGCCTTGTCTTGTTCCCGATCTTAGAAGGAAAACTTTTAGTTTTTTCTCATTGGCTTCAGGTTTCATATATATATGCCTTTATTATGTTGTGGTATGCTCTCTCTATTCCCATTTTGCTGAGGGTTTTTATCATAAATGATTGCTGTACTTTATCAAATGCTATTGCAGCATTTATTGATATAATCATATAGCTTTTATCTTTCATTTTGTTGATGTGGTGTATTACATTAATTGATTTGTGAATGTTGTACCATCCTTGGATCCCTTGGATGAATCCCACTTGATTATGGTGTATGATCTTTTTAATGTATTGCTGTATCCAGTTGACCAATATTTTGTTGAGAATCTTAGCATCTATCTTTTTCAGAGATATTGGCCTATAGTTTTCTTTCTTAGTTGTGTCTTGACCTGGTTTGGGGATTAGAATAATATTGTCCTCATAGGAGTTTGGGAGTCTTGGATTTTTTTGGAATAGTTTGAGAAAAATAGGAGTTTGTTCTTCTCTAAATGTTTGGTAGAATTCACCTGTGTAGCCATCTGGTCCAGGGCTCTTGTGCTTTGGGAGATTTTGGATTATTTATTCAATTTCACTAGTAGTTATTTGTCTATTCAGGATTACTGCTTCTTCTGGAGTCAGTTTTGGTAGCTTTCCAGAAATGTGTCCATTTTACCAAGGTTGTCATATAGCTCTTTGTAGTAATTTCTTACAATCCTTTGTATTTCTGACCTATCAGTTGTGATTTCTCCTCTGTCATTTCTGATTTTGTTTATTTGGGTCCTCTCTCTCTCTTTTTCTTGATGAATCTGGTTAAAGGCTTGTCCATTTTGTTTATTTTTTCAAAGAACCAGCTTCTTCAAATTGTAGCTTTAATCTCTAAGTTATTTAATTCTGCTCTGATCTTGATGATTTCCTTCCTTCTCCTTGGTCTGGGTTTTGTTTGTTGTTGCTCCTCTAGTTCTTGCAGCTTTATGGTTAGGTTGTTTGTATAAATTTCCTGTGACCTTTTTGGGTAGGCCTGTATTGCTATACACTTCCCTCTGAGGACTATCTTTGCTGTGTCCCATAGGTTTTGGACTGTTGTGTATTCATTGTCATTTGTTTCCAGAAACTTTTCGATTTCATCTTTGATCTCATTGTTAACCCATTCATTACTTAAAATCATGTTATTCAGTCTCCATGAGTTAGAGTGTTTTTGTTTTTTTCCCTTGAGGTTGGTTTCTAGTTTCAAGCCATTGTGATCTGAGAAGATGCTTGGTATAATTTCAATTTTCCTGTAGTTGTGGAGGCTTATTTTGTGACCTATCATGTGGTCTATCTTTGAAAATGTTCCATGTGTATTTGAAAAGAATATGTATTTGCTTCTTTGAGGTGAAAGATTCTGTATATATCAGTTAGGTCCATTTCCTCTAGAATGTTGTTCAATGCCACAATATCCTTGGTGGTTTTTTTTGGGAAGATCTCTCCATTGTTGATAATAGGGTATTAAAATCCCCTACTATTAGTTTGTTGCAGTCCATATCCTTCTTGAAGTCCTACATGATTTTTCTTATATATTTGGGTGCTTCGTTGTTGGGTGCACATATGTTTACCAGAGTTATATCTTCCTGATTGGTTGTTCCCTTAAGCATTATGAAATGTTCTTCTTTGTCTCTTTTTATGGCCTTCATCATAAAATCTATTTTGTCTGAAATAAGTATTGCTACTCCAGACTTTTTTTCATGTCCATCTGCTTGATATATATTTTTCCATCTCTTCACTTTCAATCTGTGTCTATCTTTTGTTCTGTGGAGGGTCTCTTGAAGACAGCATATATGTAGGTCATGCTTTCTTATCCATTCAACTACCCTATGTGTTTAGGCGCATTTAATCCATTTCCATTTAAGGTTATTATTATTATTTTTTTTTTTAATTTATTATTTCTGGAGAGGGAGCATGGGAGAGAGGCAGAGAGGGAGAGAAACTTCAATGTATAATTGCCTTTCACCTGCCTTCAGCTACAGACCTGGCTGGAGATATGGTTTGCAACCTGGTTATGTGCCGTAGCTGGGGAATTGAGCCAGCAACCTTTGGGTTTTCAATCTGGCTCCTTATCTACTGGGCTAAGGTTATTATTGATAGATACTTATTTATTGCCATCTTCCCCCTTTGTACTGTGTTCCTCTCTGTCTCTCTCTGTTCATCTTTTTAAAACAGGCCCTTTTGCATTTCTTGGAATGCTTGTTTGGTAGAGATGTATTCTTTTAGTCTTCTTTTGTCTGGGAAACTCCTTATTTCTCCTTCCATTTTGAATAAGAGCCTTGCTGAGTAGAGTATTCTTAACTGCGGGCCTTTGTTTTCCATTACTTGGAATATTTTTTGCCCTTCCATTCTGGCTTGTATTGTTTCTGTTGAGTAATCATTTGATAATCTTATTGGAGCCCCCTTATATGTCATTAGTTGTAACACTGGCTGGAATAGTAGTTTAGCAGTGATAAACTCTTTTAGATTTTTTTTTTCTGGATATGTTTATTTCTCCTTGGATTCTGAATGATGGCCTTGCTTAGCAGAGCACTCTTGGTTGTAGGTCTTTGCCTTTTGTTACTTTAAATATTTCATGCCAATCCTTCTGACCTGAAAAATTCCTGTTGAGAAACCAACTAACAATCTTATGGGAGCTCCTATGTAGGTAACTAACTTTTTCTCTTTCTGTTTTTAAGATTCTATCTTTAACTTTTGACATTTTAAATATAATGTATCTTGGTGTAGGCCTCTTTGTGTTCATCTTCTTTGGGACTGTGCTTCCTGAACTTCTATGTGTATTTCCTTTATCAGTTTAGGAAAGTTTTCCATCATACTTCTTTAAAAAGTTTTCTAACCCTGGCTGGAGGCACAGTGGATACGGCACCAGCCTGTGAACCCAAAGGTTGCTGGTTTGATTCTCCAGTTAGGGCACATAATGAGGTTGCAAGTCAGGTCTCCAGCCAGGTCTGTAGGTGGAGGCAGGGGAAAGGCAACCATACATTGATGTCTCCCTCCCTTCCCCTCTCTCTAAGAATAATTAATAAAAATCTTTCAAAAAAGTTTTCCAGTTCTTCGCTTTTTCTATAGTTCTTCTGGTACCCCTATGTTGTGAGTGTTGATATGCTTGATGTTGTCCCAGAGGTCTTTTAAATGATCCTAACATTTAAATTCTTTTTTTTTCTTTTTCAACTTTATTGTTGTTGTATTACATCCATTCCCTTTTTGCTTCCCTCTGTCCCCCTCCCCACCCACCCATTCCCCCCAAAGTCAATCACACCTGTTGTTCATGTCTATGGTTCCTTTATACTAGGTTCTAGTCTAAACTGCTCCCCTTCCTCACCTCTGCCTCCTCCCTCCCCGCAACCCCCTTCCCCCTGAACACTGAAGGCCTGATCACTGTATTCATATATTTGGTTCTGTTTTGCTTGTTGTTAGTTTTGTTCATTATTGTCCTGTAATGGGTGAGATCATATGGTATTTGTCCTTCACTGACTGGCTTATTTCACTAAGCATAATACTCTCCAGTTCCATCCATGTTGCTGCAAAAGGTACAAGTTCCTTCTTTCTTTCTGCTGTGTAGTATTTCATTGTGTAAATGTACCAAAGTTTTTTGATCCAATCATCCACTGATGGGCACTTAGGCTGTTTCCAGCACTTGGTTATTGTAAATAGTGCTGCTATGAACATAGGTGTACATAGGTTCTTATGAATTGGTGTTTCAGGATTCTTTGGATATAGTCCAAGTAGTGGAATGGCCGGATCAAGAGGCAGTTCCATTTTTAGTTTTTTAAGGAAACCCCATACTGTTTTCCACAGTGGCTGCACCAGCTTACATTCCCACCAACAGTGTATGAGGGTTCCCTTTGCCCCGCACCCTCGCCAACACTTGTTGTTTTTTGATTTGCTGATGATTGTCATTCTGACAGGTGTGAGGTGGTATCTTATTGTGGTTTTAATTTGCATCTCTCTGATGACTAGTGATGTTGAACATTCTTTCATATGCCTCTGGGCCCTTGTGTATCTTCCTCAGTGACTTGTCTGTTCAGGTCCTTTGCCCATTTTTTCATTGGGCTGTCTGTCTCCCTGGTGTTGAGTCGCATTAGTTCTTTATATATTTTGGAGATCAGACCCTTGTCTGAGGTATCATTGGCAATTATGTTTTCCCATACAGTTGGTTCCCTTTGAATTTTGTTGATAGTTTCTTTAGATGAACAGAAACTTTTCAGTTTGATATAGTCCCATTTGTTGATTTGTTCTTTGATTTCCTTTGCCCTTGGTGAAGTATCAGTAACCATATTTCTGCATAGGATATCCAGAACTTTACTGCCTATATTTTTCTCCAGGACCTTTATGGTGGTACTGCTTATGTTTAAATCCTTTATCCATCTTGGGTTTGTTCTGGTGTATGGTGTAAGTTGGTGGTCTAGTTTCATCTTTTTGCATGTTGCTGTCCAGTTCTCCCAATACCATTTGTTGAAGAGACTGTTTTTACTCCATTGGATTATCCTTCCCCTTTGTCAAATATTAGTTGACCATAGATTCCTGGGTTAATTTCTGGGCTCTCTATTCTGTTCCATTGATCTGTATGTCTATTCTTATGCCAGTAACAGGCTGTTTTGATGACAGTAGCCTTGTAGTATTGTTTGAAGTCCGGTATTGTGATTCCTCCTACCTTGTTCTTCTCTTTTTTATTTTTGTTGTTTCAGTTGGGTATCTTCTATTATCTTGTATTTCAGATTGCAGATTATATTTTGTTTTATCTAATATGCTGTTGATTCTCACTAATGTAGTCTTCATTTCAGTCATAATATTCTTAATATCTAACTGGTTCTTTTTTATGTTTTCTATCATTTTGTTGAGGTTCTCACTGAGTTCATCTATTCTTCCCCTAAATTAATTGAGCATCCTTATAAGCAGTGTTTTTAACTCTAAATCCAGTCAAGTGCCTGCTACATTTCATTTAGTTCTTCTCTTGGAATCTTGTCCTGTTCTTTCATTTGAGACACGCTTCTTTGCCTTCTCACTTTGGCTGACTCCCTGTGTTTGTTTCTATGTAATAAATAGATTTGTTATGTCTTCTAGTCTTGATGGAGTGGCCTTATGTAGAAAGTACCCTATGGGGCCCATAGTGCAGTTTCTCTTGTCAGCAGGTCTGGGTGAATGCCCTTCTGTTGTACTTGGCCTTGATTTCAGTTGGCACCTCAATGAGACTGTGACAGCTGGCCATAAATACAACAGATGGGTTGTTGTGTAAGTGCTGATTTCACAGTGCAGGAGTCACATAGCAGGGCACACTCATGCCAGCTGTGTTCATCCTTGGGGTGTGTCATTTGTGAAGCTGTTGGGTGGGGCTCTTGTTGGTCTGAAGCTTATCATTGTATATGGAGGTGCTTGGGAAAGGCTATACTGTGAACCAAGGCCAATACTACTAGTGCTGAGCTTGTGATCCTTTGGTGGGTACTATGATATGAGGTGAGGCCAGCTACCATTTGTGCTGAGCTTATAGCCACTATGTTCCAAGCCGACATTAGTTATAACTTATGTCAGGGTTGGAGCCACCTTATAGGAATTACAATGCAAGGAGAAACTTGTTGCCACTTTTGTCACACTTGAGGACTCTTAGCAAGAGGTATAGAGCACACTGAGGCCAGCCACTGCTTCTTTCAGGTTTGTGGACCTTTGAGAGAGTTTAGGAAATACTGCAACATGAGCCAAGGAAGGCTCCTTCTGTCAAAAGCTACTGGAAGTGGCTAGGGCTGGGCATTCGAATTGGGTAGGGTCTCAGGGAATCATGGGGGTTGGGGGGATGCAAGGCATAGGGTAAAGGGTACAAGACAGATAAAACTAAATAATGGGGAAATGCATGGAATCTCATGGAAGAATTGGCACCCACCTGGGCCTGCTGAGTAAGTGGGAGAAGGGCTCCATAAACATGCAATGATGCTTGTCAGCACTTTTCTCCTAAGAGAGAGCTGCCTTCACTCCAACCCCTCCAACCCTCAGCCTTAAGTTAGTCAATTCAATTCCTTCTTGTACATCCCTGATGTTTTGTAAGCTGCTGCCTTGCAAGCTTAGAACAAATGAGATTGTGAAGTAATGAGTCTGTGCTTGGACCCCTCAGGAGGAATGCCTGGGACTCTAGAAGCCTTCCATCTCACTTGGATGCAATGCCCCCTGGTTTACGTAGCCAGAAGTTACGGAGACCCCTCTTCTTGGCACTGGTGCCCAGGTCTGGAGAGCCTGGTGCGAGGCTGAGTCCCCTTGCTCCTCAGGGTGGACTTCCAAATTCTTAATTGGCATATGTGAATGCGGACTTGCCAGTTCTGTATCTCTACCTCTCCTACTGGTTTCATCATGGCCTCTTCTTTTTCTTCTTTAGGCATAGACACAAATGTATGTTTGTGTTTGCTTTTCTTTTCTTTATGGTTACTCTATAATTTAGTTGTAATTTTGATATGGTCATGGGAGGAGGTGAGTATAGTGTTTACCCACTCTGTTATTTGACTGGAAGCTTTCAATATTTTTTCTTTATCTTTGATTTTCTGCAGTTTGGTATAATATGTATAGTTTGTATTTATTTATCCTGCTTGGTGTTCTCTGAACTGTGTCTATGGTTTTCTTTCTGCCATTAATTTGAAAAATTCTCAATCATTATTGCTTCAAATATTTCTTGTTTTTTCCCCCCTCCTTTTCTCCTTCTGGTATTTCCAGTGCATGTATGTTATATCCTTTGTAGTTATTCCAAGCTTCTTGGATATTCTGGTGTTTTTTTTTTTTTTTTTTTTTTTTTTTTTTTTTTTTTTTTTTTTTTTTTTTTTTTTTTTTTTTTTTTTTTTTTTTTTTTTTTTTTTTTTTTTTTTTTTTTTTTTTTTTTTTTTCACTTTTTTCTCTTTCTCAGTTTTGAAAGTTTCCGTTGACATATTCTTAAGCTCAGAGATTCTTTCCTTTGCTATATCCAATCTATTAATTGGATCATCAGGGTTATTTTTATTTCTGTTAGAGTTGTCAGCTGACTTACGACATATGTACCACCAATTCACTGGGGGAAAGATTGTCTTTTCAAAAACTGGTTCAATTAAATATCCACATAGAAAACTATAAATTCTGGCCTCACTTTATATTTTACACACACAAATATTCCATTATGGGTTGTGGTTCTACACGTGAAAACTAAAACAATAAAGTGTGCTATCTAAACAGCAGCCACTAGCTTCTTGTTGCTGTTTAAATAAAATTAAATATTCTACTCCTCTGTTACTAGATACACTTCAAGTGCTCAATAGCCACATGAGGCTAGTGACTACAATATTTATGGTACAAATATAAATATAAATATTTTCCATTATTATTGGAAGTCATATCATACAGCTCTATTAAGAATAAAATACAATAATTTCTTTGTGACAAAGAGGTAGGCAAAGGTTTCTTAAACAAAACATAAAATATACTAACCATAAAACATTGATAAGTTGTATTTTATTAAATACTTTGTTCATCAAAAGATATTATTAAGGGAGTGAATGGATGAGCCACAGCTTGAGAGAAATTATTAACACAATGTGCACCTGACAAAAAGCACACATTTATTATCTGTAAACAATTCCCATACATCAATAAGAAAAAGACTCTCTACTCCCCAAATTGGCAAAAGACCCAAAAAGGCACTTCACAGAAAAAGATAACCAAATGGTCAATAAGCATATAAAAGTTGCTCAAGGGAAGTTGGAATTAAAAATATACATGATACCCCTATATACTCACAAGAATAACTAAAATTAAATTATAACACAAGATCAAGTATCAGTGAGGATGTGGAGTGAATTGGAATGCTTAAACACTACTGGTGGGAGAGTATAAATTGGTACAACCATTTACAAAAACTGGCAGCATCTAAAGCTAAACTTAAGCTTATCATATGAGCCAGTACTTCTACTTTTGGACATACACTGAAAAGAAACATACACTTATTTCCAGCAAAAAATTATAAGATAAATTTACCAGCAGTGTATTCACAAAAAGCTGGAAGTGATCTAATTATCCTCAACAATAAAATGAACAAATAAAGAATAAACCATGGTATAGTCAAATAATGGAATTACCTAGTAAACAAATAAATAAATGTACAAATAAATCTACTGGTATATGCAAAAATATGAATTAACCTCAAAGACAAAATGATCAGTGGGAAATTAATCTGATCATAGAAATTATATAGTTATTACCCCTAAATATAACCACAGGGAGGGGCAGAAGGAGTCTTCTAAGATGCTGGAAATGTTATATATCTTGATCTTTGTGGTATATGAAGCATGTACAATTGACAATTGTATACCTTGCTATTTATAAGTAACTCCAATTAAAAATATACATACATACATGATTTGGTATATATATATGTATCTCTGTGTATGTATGTATATGTATGTACATATACACACACTTTGTAGTGAGTGTTGTACAGGAAACAAAATGGGCAAATGATACAGAATAAGGAGAGGAACAATATCTCCTTTAAGTGGGTGCCTAGAGAAGATCTTTTTAAGGAAGTGGCTTTAAACTGAGATCTAAAGCATAAAGTATCTTCCAGAGCCTGGATTCAGGCAAAAGGAGCCATAAGTGCAAAGGCCCTGTGGCAAGCAAGAGCCATAAATGATAAAGGTTCTGATGAGAGGCCAGTGGGGCTGGAGTAAGAACCAGGATAAATGCAGGTATAGCTGCAGTAAGGGGCCAGATCATACTAAATTTAGATGTCATGGTAAGAAGTTCATGGAGAACCATTAAAGAGTTATAAGCGGGGGAGAAATAGGATTTTATTTATATTTTAAAAAAATAATTCTAGTTTAAGGATTGAAAGAAAGCATGGGGAGAAACAAGGGGATCAATTAGAAGCTGATTACTGTCATTTCTAGGTCATAATACAGCCACATTCGACAACTCAGAGTGGTAGGGGGTAGAGTGGGGAGTGGGGAAAATGTATATAAAATATCATGGGAATAAGTCCATTAGGAATTGAGCAAGGTTTGGCTTTGCCAAGAAATCACTACTGACAATTTAGGAGAAAAGTGTGTCCACTTATGCTGCCAATTATGCTTTGGAGGTAGAGTTAACAGAATTTGCTAATCTTCTGATATACTAGGTGGGAAAGTCAGCCTTTTAAACTGGCTCCCAAGGGGAAGGAAGATGGTGACAAAGTAGACAGCAGTGCTGACAAGGTTCTCAAGCACCAGAGCAGCTGGAGGATAGGTTAGGGAGCACAAGACAGGTGCAAGTCCCCAAGAATTGGAGTGTTAAGCGTCTGGATCCCAAGATGCACAGGCCAGAGGCTGCAGAGATGTATAGGGGAGTTGGTGAGACAGCTCCAGAGCCAGCCTGGCCAGTGGGCCAAGGTCAGCTCTGGGCAGTGGCAGCTTTGCCCAGAGGGGCAGCTCTGCCCAGAGGGGTGGCTCTGACTGAAGACAGCTGCAGGCTACCTGGTGACTAGAAATCTAAGCAGTGAAGTTTGGACATTGAGCACAAATTCTGGATGATTGAGAAATTGAACTCCTGCAGAGGGGGAACTGTGTGAGAACCTCATTCCAGAGGCTGAGAGGAATCAGGGCTACCAGGGCCAGAGGTGGAGGAGAAGAAATCCACTGCAAATGGGAGTGGGGAAGTGCATCAGCTCCAGCAGCAGGAAATCAGAAAATCCTGCAGCCACAACACCTGGGGAATGGGCAGGTCAGGGACCCAGCTGAAAGGCAGGCCCACTCCCACACAGTATTGCAGAGGCCCCCACAGAAACTGCATCATGGAAACTGCATGAGAGGGGAGCTTGCTGCTGGAGCAACCAATAGTGCCCATCACAGTTGGTGGAGCTGTGGTGGAGCTCTGGGGGGGAGCCCTCCTCAGAGAGTTGGAAGGGGAGTGGTAGCCATTGCCTTCACAAACAGTGCACTTCTGTGCTTCCCACAGAACCAGCGCCAGGAAGGAAGGGCCCCACGACATCAGCAGTGCTGAAACCCAGCTAGGCTACTGGAGGCTAGAGTGCTCAGCGTGGCACTCAGAACCAGCCCTAGCTGTAACAGCAATAGGCTGGGCCATTCCAAGGCCCTGCAGCCTGACTGTAGACTGCAGAGACTTGATTAAGTAAGAGGCAGACCTAGGAAACAGATGGCTGCTAACCTCAAGCACCTGAGTTACACCCGAGAGTTACATGAATTATTAATCCCTAACATATCCTTTTCAAGTTACTTCTAGCCTTCACAATTAGTGCATTTTAAGTAAATACTGTTTATATAGTGTATCCCAAATCCCATATTTTTATTATTCCCTTATCTCAATTCATTTAACTAACCAAGATCCTCCTCCTTTTCTTGTTTTAAAGTCCAGTTACTCTCCTGCAAGGACTCATTCCCAATCCTCGCTCTAAATATTCCTCCCTTCTCTAGCTTTAGTCATTGTGTGTGTGTGTGTGTGTGTGTGTGTGTGTGCACTACCAGGTGCTACACATTCTTTTTTCTGCTAAAAACAAAACAAAGTAAAATATACTTGTCTTTGCTCCACCTTGACCAATCGATGCTATAAAATGTCATTATAAAATGTAGTTATAAACCACCTCCTCTTCCTCCAAACACCTCTTAATCTCTCTTTTTCACCTCGTGCTCCTATCTCACCTATAGAAATTATAGCTCATTTGGTGTTGATAGTGCTGTGGCAAAAACTTACCAACTGGATTCACATTTTTTTAATCCCTCCTTTTTTCCCCTTTTTTTCTTTCTTTTGCTTTTTCTTTTTTCTTTACTTTTTTCTCTTTCTTCCTCTTTCCTTTTTTTCTCTTTTCCTTTTTACTACTTTTTCTAAGTCAACTTCCTTACAGTTCTTTCATTTATGTATGTTTGTTCTTTCATACAGTATTTATATGTAGGTATATATATGCAAATATAAATATATATAAATTCTGATTAGGCTTAAAACTGTTCACTTGCACTCATGGTATTCTAATTCTCTCCCTCCCCATTTCTATATATGAGGTAATGTTTGCTTTCTCTCTCACATCCCGCTACCACTTCTCACCACTAGCTTTGCTACTCCTTTGCACCTTTCAAAATTATCTATATTTTAGTCAACTCAATTGTTTTTCCCCTCTTATTATATTCTTATTATATCTACATCCTTATTTTTTTTCATTTTTTATATATTTTTAAATGTTATTGTTGTTGTATTACATCCATCCCCTTTTTGCTCCCCTCTGTCCCCCTCCCCACCCACTACATCCTTATTAAGATGCAGCTGAGGGTGTGATTAAGGGTGGGGATTACCTTTGAGGGTATGGGTATTTAGCTAGGCTCATAGGCAGTTGAAAGTGGGATTAAGGGAGTAAGATATCTTTGTCTGGACTGGTGGTTCTGTTTTGGGAGCAGCTCAGTAACAGTATATGAGATGTGATAGAAAGAGTGTCTCTCAATCAGCCAGATGGAGTTAACTAACCAAGGAGAAACACATTAATCAAATGCAAAATACAATAAGACAGCCCAAATTAATGACATAAAGGGTACCCCAAGAACAACAAGTTGAGGAAATCTAGGATATTGCACCACTGAACTCCACAAATCTCCTACCACAGAAGGGCAGTGGCAGCTCTGCCCAGAGGGGCGCATTTGACTGAGGCCAGCTCCGGGCTCCCTGGCAACCTGAAGTCTCAACAGTGAAGTGCCCGGAGAGGGCAAATGCCGTAGGGAACACGGAATTGAACTCTTGCAGGGGAGGGACTGTGTGAGAGACTCACTCTGGCAACAGGGAGAGGAGGCTCCTCGCTGGGATAGAGGCAGAGAAGAGTCCTGCGGAACCCAGAACGGGGAAGTGGGGAGAGTGGGGAAGTGCACGGGCTGGGGTGGTGAGAGGGCCGAAAACGGTGCTGCTGGGCCACCGGGGAAACAGCAGCTAGAAGACCCTGAGAGGGGGGAGGCCTAACCCTGTGCAACCACACAGGCCCCCAGGCTCAGCAGAAACTACAAACGGCGAGCCAGCGAGCTGGGAACAAGTAGCGGGGGCAACTTACCCTCCATTGCCTGAGACAAAGGCTGCACCGCCCACACCTGGGAGGGGCTCATCACAGAGGCCAAGTAAAGGATTTCTCCGAGAGCTGGTTGGCTTGGAGGAGTGATGCCTGCCCCGGAAGGGTAGGACAGTGTAGACGGACCCTGGACAGTGTTGACAGACAGGGGCAGCCTCCTCCGGGAACTGCGGGGGCGGAGCTAGTTGTCACAGACACCAGCAAAGTTGCGGGTTGCCCTGCAGGGTTGCTGGGTGCTCCTCCTGGGCTGGAACATCCACCAGGAGTGGGAGAGGGCTCCCTGAGGGCTCCAGAATACCAGAAGCCCTAACACCCAGCCAGGCTGTGGAAGGCCCAGCCTACCTGGGGGCACACACTCAGAATCAGCCCTGAAGGTGACAATCAGAGGCCCTATCACACGCCAAGACTGGCTAGAATATAGACTATAGACTGTAAAGTCCTGACCAAGAAAAAGAGGCAGCCTCAGGAAAGGGATTGCTGCTAATCTCAGGCACCTGAGTTATACCGAGAGCAATATGAACTATTTTTTTTTTTTAATTTTATTGTTGTTGTATTACATCCATCCCCATTTTGCTCCCCTCTGACCCCCCACCCACCCACCCATTCCCCACAAAGTCAATACTACCTGTTGTCCATGTCCATGGTTCCTTTATACTAGGTTCTTGTCTAAGCTGCTCCCCAT
>PVIW01015854.1:0-18430 GCA_004026585.1 Noctilio leporinus | reverse complement strand
GGGGAGGGGGACAGAGGGGAGCAAAAAGGGGATGGATGTAATACAACAACAATAAAATTTGAAAAAAAAAAGGAAGGAAATCATCAAGATCAGAGCAGAACTAAATAACTCAGAGATTCAAACTACAATTTGAAGAATCAACAGGTCCAGGAGCTGGTTCTTTGAAAGAATAAACAAAATTGACAAGCCCTTATCCAGACTCATCAAGAAAAAGAGAGAGGACCCAAATAAACAGAATCAGAACTGAAAGAGGGGAAATCACAACTGATACCTCAGAAATACAAAAGGTTGTAAGAAATTACTACAAACAACTCTATGACAAAAAATATGACAACCTGGATGAAATGGACACATTTCTGGAAAGGTATAATGTACCAAAACTGAACCCAGAAGAAGCAGAAAGCCTCAATAGGCCAATAACAACTAATGAAATTAAAGAAGTAATCCAAAATCTCCCAAAGCACAAAAGCCCTGGACCAGATGGCTACACAGGTGAATTTTACCAAACATTTAAAGAAGAACTAACGCCTATCCTCCTCAAACTATACCAAAAAATTCAGGAAGAGGGAAGACTCCCAAACTCGTTCTATGAGGCCAAAATTATTGTAATCCCAAAACCAGGGCAAGATACAACTAAGAAAGAAAGCTACAGGCCAATATCTCTGATGAACACAGATGCTAAAATTCTCAACAAAATATTGGCCAATCAGATTCAGGAGTATATTACAAAGATCATACACCATGATCTAGTGGGCTTCATCCCAGGGATGCAAGGATGGTGCAACATTCGTGAATCAATAAATGTAATATACCACATCAACAAATTGAAAGATAAAAACCATATGATCATATCAATAGATGCTGAAAAAGCATTTGATAAAGTACAACAACCATTTATGATAAAAGCCCTCAGCAAAATGGGAATAGAGGGAGCATACCTCAACATCATGAAGGCCATCTATGAGAAACCTGAAGCCAATATCATATTTAATGGACAAAAACTGAAAGCTTTCCCCCTCAGATCAGGAACGAGACAACACTGCCCACTTTCTCCACTTCTATTCAACATCGTCTTGGAAGTTCTAGCTATAGCCATCAGAGAAGAAAAAGGAATCAAAGGTATCCAAATAGGAAAGGAGGAAGTCAAACTGTCATCATTTGCAGATTATATGATAGTGTACATACAAAATCCGATGGGCTCCACCAAAAATTTACTCAACCTAATAAACAAATTTAGCAAAATAGCTGGATATAAAGTCAATATCCAGAAATCAAAAGCATTTTTGTATACCAATAATGAAACAACAGAAATAGAGGTGAAAAAACAAATCCCATTTACCATAGCAACAAGAAAAATAAAGTACCTAGGAATCAACTTAACTAAGGAGGTAAAAGAGCTGTACTCAGAAAACTACAGAACAATGAAGAAAGAAATCAAGGAAGACACAAATAAATGGAAGCATATTCCATGTTCGTGGATGGGAAGAATTAACATCATTAAAATGTCCATACTACCCAAAGCCATCTACATATTCAATGCAATCCCAATTAAAATACCAATGACAGACTTCACAGAAATAGAAAAAATACTTCAGAAATTTATATGGAGCCAAAAACGCCCACGAATAGCCACCACAATTTTGAGAAAGAAGAACAATGTAGGAGGAATCACAATACCGGACTTCA
Organism: Noctilio leporinus; assembly: GCA_004026585.1. Lineage (NCBI taxonomy): Eukaryota > Metazoa > Chordata > Mammalia > Chiroptera > Noctilionidae > Noctilio > Noctilio leporinus. The sequence continues at coordinate 16,744 of PVIW01015854.1, read as the reverse complement.
AACAATACTACAAGGCTACTGTCATCAAAACAGAATGGTACTGGCATAAGAATAGACATATAGATCAATGGAACAGCATAGAGAGCCCAGAAATTAACCCAGGACTCTATGGTCAACTCATATTTGTCAAAGGGGGAAGGAACATCCAATGGAGTCAAAACAGTCTCTTCAACAAATGGTGTTGGGAGAACTGCACAGCAACATGCAAAAAGATAAAACTAGACCACTAACTTACACCATACACCAAAATAAACTCAAGATGAATAAAGGATTTAAACATAAGCAGTGCCACCATAAAGGTCCTGGAGAAAAATATAGGCAGTAAACTTTTGGATATCCTACGCAAAAATATGTTTACTGATACTTCACCAAGGACAAAGGAAATCAATGAATGAATCAACAAGTGGGACTATATCAAATTGAAAAGTTTCTGTTCAGCTAAAGAAAATATCAGCAAAATTCAAAGGGAACCAACTGTATGGGAAAACATAATTGCCAATGATACCTCAGACAAGGGTCTGATCTCCAAAATATATAAAGAACTAATGCAACTCAACACCAGGGAGACAGACAGCCCGATTCAAAAATGGGCAAAGGACCTGAACAGACAACTCACTGAGGAAGATATACAAAGGGCCCAGAGGCATATGAAAAAATGCTCAACATCACTAGTCATCAGAGAGTTGACTAGTGATGCAAATTACTATCACAATTAGATGCAAATTAAAATCACAATTAGATACCACCTCACACCTGTCAGTATGGCAGTCATCAACATATCAACAAACAACAAGGGGTGGCAAGGATGTGAGGAAAAGGGAACCTTGGTGTACTGTTAGTAGGAATGCAGGCTGGTGCAGCCACTATGGAATACGGTATGGAGCTTCCTTCAAAAACTAAGATGGAAATGTGTTTTGATCCAGCAATTCCACTACTGGGACTATACCCGAAGAACCCTGAAACACCAATTCATAAGAACCTATGTACCCCTATGTTCATAGCAGCACTATTTACAATAGCCAAGTGCTGGAAACAGCCTAAGTGCCCATCAGTGAATGATTGGATCGAAACTTTGATACATTTACACAATGGAATACTACACAACAGAAAGAAAGAAGCAACTCCTTCCCTTTGCAATAACATGGATGGAACTGGAGAGTATTATGCTTAGTGAAATAAGCCAGTCAGTGAAGGACAAATACCATATGAACCCACCCATTACAGGGCAATAATGAAGTAAACAATCCAGCAAACTGAACCAGATACATGAATGGGTAAGGGGATGTGGGAGGGGAGAGGAGGAGGCCAAGAAGGGGAGCAGTTTAGTCAAAGAACTAGTAATGAAGAACCATAGACATGAAAAACAACTGGATTTACTTTGGTGGTAGTTGTTGGGTGGGGAAGGGAACTGAGGGAAGGAAAAAGGGGATGAATGTAATAAAACAACAATAAAATTAAGTTTAAAAAATAAACCATGATGATTTAGCGGAAAATACACAGCCAGAATTTATAAGCCTGACTCAAAAAAAAAAGAAAGAAAGAAAGAAAGAAAGAAAGAAAGAAAGAAAGAAAGAAAGAAAGGAAGAAAGGAAGGAAGGAAGGAAGGAAGGAAGGAAGGAAGGAAGGAATGGAAGATTCTACATCAAAAATTAAAATCTTTTTTAAAATAACACCTTAAATATAATTAAATACTAGTGATGAATTGGAATAACACATATGTTTTTATGGACAATAATTGAAGCTACAAATCATTGTGAGGAACAAAATATGGAAGATTTCCATTTCCGGTAATATGAAGTAACAGTGAGTGGATTTACCTTCCCACATCAAAAACTAAAAAAAAAAAGGGAGGGGCAATGTATATAACACAGTAGTTTGCAGACTTTGGATACCAGGCAGCATTGGCACAAATGAAAATAGGGAGAACTATATCAATAGTCTTATTGAAGTTAATGATCTCACAGCAATCCAATTAAAGGCTGAGATTGATATAATGGAAGAAAATTTAAAGACTCAACCATATGCTGCCTATATGAAAGCCACTTTAAGTATCAAAAACACAAATAAGTTAAACATAAAAGACAGGAAAAGTGTATACCATGTTAACATTAATTTTTAAAAAGCAGGAGTGGCTTTATTATTATCAGAGAAAGTAGACTGTAAAGCATAGAATATTACCAAAAGGAAGGAGGGTCATTTCATAATAATAAAGTGGTTAATTCATCATCAGAACATAATTCTAAATAGATATTGCATCTAAGTAACAAATTCAAACTACATGAAGCAAAAACTGACTGAACAAGAATAGACAAATTAACAATTTCAGTCAGAGACTTCAACACTTTTCTCAGTATTGATAGACCTAGACCAAGAAGATAGAAAATAAGTAAGAATATAGATTTGAACAATACAAATAATAAATGTTATGAATTTGACATCTATGCAAAATTCAACCCAACAAAAAACATATTATTTACATGTATGCATTGAACATTTACCAAGATAGACCATATCTGAGCCATATAAGTCTCAATAAAGGTACATGATTCAAATCATATAACATGTTCTCTGACCACAATGGAATTAAATTAAAAATCACAAGGATGTACATTACAGCATAGGGAATATAGTCAATAATATCATGATAACTACGTATAGGATGAGGTGGATACTTGAAACATTAAGGTGGGCAGGAGACCAGTCTTTGAAGTACATGATTTTCTAACCACTATACTGTACATCTGAAACTAATAATATTGAATGTAAACTGTAATTGAGAAATTAAAAAATTAAATTTAAAAATTAGTGAAATAAAGACATATGGATAATCCTTCAAATATTTGGAAAATAAACATACTTCTAAATAATTCATGGTTCAAGAATAAATCTCAAAAGAAATTAAGAAGTGTTTTAAAACTGAGTGGAAATGGAAACATAAGACATAAATTTGCAGGTTACAGCTAATACAGTGCTTAAAGAGAAACAGCACTAAAAAAAGGTCTTAAATCAATGAGAAACTCTGAAAAGAAGATCAAGTTTAATTCAATGTTAACAGAATAAATGAATTAATAAAAAGAGAAGAATATATACTGTATGTTTCCATTTTATAAAATTCTATAAAATTTTATAATTTCTAGAATTGTAATTTCTGACAGCATATTAATGACAATTGGGGAGAGAAAGTGATGCATTTGTGAAAAGGTACAAAAAAACATTTGCAGGAGATGGACATGCTCATTATCTTGTTTATGGTGATGGTTTCAATGAAAACTCATCAAATTGTATTCTTGAACTATGTCCAGCTTATTACATGTGAATTATACCTCCATAGGGCTGTGAACACACACACACACACGCACACACACACATTTGAAATAGTCATTTAAGAATACCATTTATCTAAATCCCATAATCCCATATTCTAAGAAATCTGGGGTTCAAAAGGATCAATGTCACAGCCAGTTCATGATTAAAATGGAATTAGAACAAGTGTCCATATTTCTGGTATTGGTCTTAATGTACCAAAGGAAGAGCTTAGATTAAAGGTGTAGATTACAAATGGTGGGTTTTCAGTTTTTTGTGGCATACCGGTGGGAAAGAGACATATATATGATGAAAATGGGTGACTCCCAGGGTTCTTTCAGTGATGTACTGCAACTGGCTCATACTGACTTCTGAAAAGTGATGGTCAAAATTTCAGGAATTTTTCAAGTTGGTTGTTAAACAAAGCCATTATTGAAAATTAAGTGATATAAACTTGCAAATAAATACACTTATTAAAATAAAGGTAATAAATACTTTAAACTCATCATGCCCTAATTATTTTACAATTATCTATGCTCTTGGGGTTATTCACATCCGTTGTATCTATTTGGTGGAAATGTTAAATAATTGTGTTCTACTCTGCATCTTTTCTCTATTTCACATCCAATGATTTCACATAAGTAGCTTGAAGTTGGCCATAGTAGGAGTGTTTATACCACAGAAATTGGCGAATGCTACAAATCAGTGATCCCCCTCCTTCTTCCCCAGAGAGCTGGTTGTTTGCTAAACATGTACCAGTGTATTTGTGCCTTAAAGCATCACTTGCTCTGGCATTCATTTAAGACTGGACTGCCCAAAGGTCACTGGTTTGATTCCCCAGCCAGGGCACATAATCAGGTTGCAAGCCAGGTCTCCAGCCAGGTCCATGGCTGGAGGCAGGTGAAAGGCAACCATACATTGATGTTTCTCTCCCTCTCTATCCCTCTCCCTTCCTCTCTCTCTGGAATTAACAAATAAAATATTTTTAAAATAATAATAAAAGCAGCAAAAAAAAAAAAAAAAAAAAAAAAGCCCAAAAATGTGTTTTTTATTTTTAAAGACTTGCCTGGAATACAACCCATCAGTGCCTAAAGTTATGCTAGGTAAACAGGAGGCAGTCAATAAATATTTGAGGGTAACCAAGCATCCTGGTTTATCTAGGAATCTCTTGCTTCCTGAACATCCCAGAAAACTCCGTAGTTCTGGGCAAGCAGGATGGTTAGTCACACTAGTGTTTGCGTAGTTTGCTTGTTTTTTGTTTTTGTTTTTGTTTTTTTAAGGAAACCAGGTGGGTAAATGAATTGAAAGCTCTCTTCTTTCTTGAAAAATAGCCCAAATATATCTCCTTCTGTGAGAGGATTAGTGTCACATTTGTGCAAAAAGCCCCACACATTACACAATCTCAGTAGTAACAGGAGGGAAGGCAGGATTTACAGAAGGAGGTGCTCAAGAAATATCCATTGGTGGTAGATAAATGTAGAGGCAGGTCCGCAATGGAAATGGAAGACCTAGAATGGTAGAAAGCTATGGTCTGGTCTATCAACTTGTGCCAACTACAGGTGGCAGCAAACTCTGGATCTGAGGCAGGCAGGGTTTGGGGAAGCCTCAAAAAAGAAAAGATCAAAAGAGATACTGTCAACAAAGTAATAATGATTGTGAATGTTAAAGGCTTCAACTTTCAGGTGTATATTGTAGTTTTAGCATTTTGAGGACATCATAGGAGGTTATTGGGATGGACCTTCCCAGTCTGCTTAAATATGTATTTCTCCTGTTCAAGCCTCATTCCGTGCAAAGGCTGAGTAGGTAGATGCTTATGCAGCATATGGTTTTCTCTGCCCAAAGACCTGGACCCTCTTTCCCCCATCACCATCCAGACCTGCAATTTCCACCACAACTCAGTATCTCTCATGAGTTAAGGTGATCAATAGCACTGTGCAGTGAGGAAATGAAACTAATAGCAGACCGTTATCATCTGACCTCAGATTAGTAAATTAGTTCCTGACTGGTTCCCAAGAGTCTAGAATATACAAAGGAAGTGAAAAATGGTTAGGGGAAAGTTCTGAAGCATCAGCAGACAATGTGGTGGTCCTAGTCTTGGCATAAGAGTCTAAATTGGAGAGAGAGGTAATTGCCTGAGCATGGAAAGGGGGCACAACAAACAAATGTCACACTTGTGAGTCTTATTTATGGCTGATTTAGTTTCTGTTGCTCACTTATCTCTCTTGCTTTTCCAATTCTAGCAAATCTTCTTTGAAAAAGTTCTATCCCCTAGTGTGTGTTTATCATACTCCCTGTCACCAAGCCACCCCTTAATCCTTGGAGATGGGGGGATGTATGTCTCCTTTTCAGAAAAAAAATTAATAATGGTAGTAATAGAAGTAATAGTGGTAATTATTACTGTTCAAACACTTAGTTGTGGCAGACATTGTGCTTTACTGTAATTTCTCATTTAGTTCTATGGAGTAGATATTTGTGTGTGTGTGTGTGTGTGTGTGTGTGTGTGTGTGTGTTATCTATGAGGTGCAGATTTTTCAAGTTAATTTGCCAAAGGTTATGCAGGTAGTAAGGGTCAGAGTCAAAATTCAAGCCTGTCTGGCCTGCAAACCTGTGCTCTGAACAACCATACCTCTTCATGTAGACTTCATGTAGACTCTGGCTAGGGTTGTAGGAAAAAGGAGGTAGATATTAAAAAGGAATTATTTTATTCAACAAAAGTATATGAACCGCCTACTATGTGCTAGGCCTATGGATATAAAAAGCATGCACAGTCCTTGCCCTTAACAAGATTACAATTGAACAAAGGGGATGTGTCCACTGTTCTAATAGTGTTAGCAAAAGGCAGAGTTAAATCATGACTATAGCATAATAATGATAGTGCCACCAGTTATTGAGAGTACACTATGTTATTAGGTACTATGATAATACATTATATATATTTAATCCTCATAACAATCCTGGGACTATTACTACATTTTGCAGATGAGACAACAAGACTAGTAGAGGCTTCATTGATTTCTGTGGCTCAGAATAGTGTGTTACTAGGCTACTTTTGGACAAAACTAAAGGTATCTGCACCTACCTCACAACCTATAAAGCAGTGTCACCAGCTATTTTGAGATCATGTGTACCTACCTCAGCCAGCACATGATCTTCAACAGCTGGACACTGTACTGTAATTGAATTTGGAAGCTTGAGAACAGTGAAGGTCATTGTAGTCCCATCTTTGGCCTCCACCACAAATGTCCCCCACCGTCCTTTTATTAAAATATTTAATTAATTACTTTTTTAGAGAGAGGGAAAAAGAGGGAGAAAAAGAGGAAGGGAAACATCAATGTGTGGATGCCTTTCACAGGCCTCCAAATAGGAACTTGACTCACAATCCAGGCATGTGCCCTGACCAGGAATTGAACTGGCAATCTTTTGGTTCATAGGCCAGTGCTCAATCCACACCAGCCAGGGCCCACCACCCTTTTTAAAAAAACAAAAAAAAAAAAAACAAACAAAAAAACAGGTATTTATTAAAGCTGTACTAAGTGCCACTGAACTGTACATTTTAAACTTTTTAAAATAGGATGTTTTATGTTATGTGTGATCTGCCACAATAAAAAACATTTATTACATAAAATGTTTGCTTTTATACAAAGTTAATATATATTTCATGGTTATAGAAAGTCACTTTCCTGCAAAAAAGATTCAAAAGCTAAATAAGCTATATAGAGTTCATAATCAGGGCAATAGTGCCTTTTTTCAAGAGATTAGCTCTACCAACACCTTTGCAGTTTTAGAGAGCTGACTTGCTACAGTTATCTCTCGTGTTCTCATACTATTTTGTGCCTTTTCTCCCTGACCCTTCTTCCCATGACTCTCATCCTCAACAATATTTCCATTGTGTCCCCCAGATTCTTTGCTGTGCTATAACCAAGCTCTCCTACGTTGTTCCTTCTTGTCAGCAAAAGCTACTTGCTCCTTCTTGCCCTGACTCTGGCATTTCACCAAGGACACTCAGTGATAGGGAGTGCTAGAGGGACTTGCATCCTCTTGCTTTTCTGAGGCAGCTTCCAGGCCATTGTTTCTCTGCCCTGCTGGCACACTTCATCTTTGTTGCCTAGATACTGATCATGCCCCCAAAGTAATCCAGGCCTTTTCACCTGTAACATACAGCCTTTCTTGCCAGCATTCATGTCATCATCCTGAGAGGCTTTACTGTCACCTGGTTTATCCATCCAAAATTTTGACCTAGCAGTTCTTGGCTTCTTAAAACCTAATGACATTGACCTGCCTCCATTTTACTTAACATCTTTCATGGCTATCCTCTAAACCTGTGCAGCCCAATACAGTAACCATTATATAAAGGGGACTATTTAAATTTAAATTAACTAAAATTAAATTAAAAATTAAAATAGTCTCCTCTGTTGCACCAGCCACATATCAAGTGCTGAGTAACCACATAAGGCTAGTGGCTACCATATTAGATAACACTGATAGTGAAGATTTCCATCACTGAAGAAAGTTGTATTAGATAGCATAGTTCATGACACTGTTCTACCTCAAAAATAAAGTGTGTTGTGTATCTACAATTTGCTAAACAATGTTCAAGGAGCTGAAGATACAATGATGAACAAAACAGGCATCATTTATTAAGTCTTCCTTATTATACAGCTATAGTAATCAAGACAATGTGGCACTGGAAGAGTATAAGCACATAGATCATTGAAAGAGAACAAAGGATCTAGAAATAGACCCACATAAATATGCTCAACATTTTTTAAACAATAGTTCAATGGAAGAAGAATAACCTTTTCAACAAATGGTGTTAGAATAATTGGACATTCACTGGTGCCACCCAAAAATATCAACTTCAATCTAAACCTCACACCTTATACAAAAATTTAAATGAATAAAATATTTTATGTAAAATGTAAAACTATAAAACTTTAGAAAAACATAGGAGAAAATCTTTGTGATCTAGAGCTAGGCAAAACTTAATTAGAAGCTTTTGCTCTTTGAAAAACTCTGTTAAGAGGATGAAAGACAAACTACAAACTAGGAGAAAATGTTTGCAAACCATGTATCCACCAAGGAACTCATATCAAAAATATATAAAGAACTCTTAGGCAGGGGTGGGCAGGGCAGGGGAGAGCAATGAGAGTAAACTGGGACAACTATAATAGAAAAACAAAAAATAAGTTGTAAAAAATAAAATAAAACAAAAAATACATAATGAACTCTCAAAACCCAGCAGTAAAAAAATTAAGTCCAATTAGAAAATGGCCAAAAAAACATGAACAAACATTTCACTGAAGATAATATACAGATGTTAAATAAGTACATGAATTATATTGAACATCATTAGCCATTAGAGAAATGCAAATGGAGCCACAACAAAATACCACTACACACCTATCAGTATGGCAAAGAGAAAAACAGTGATAACAACAAATTCTGATAATGATGATGATGCAGAGAAACAATCACTCATATATTGCTGGTGGGAATATAAAATGACACTGCCACTCTGGAAAAGTTTGCCAGTTGCCTTTAAAAATAAACATTATTGAGCACTGGCCTACAAACCCAATTGTCACTGGTTTGATTCCCAGTCAGGACACATACCCAGGTTGCAAACTAGGTCTCCAACCAGGTCCCTGGCTGGAGGCATGTGAAAGGCACCCATACATTGAGGTTTCTCTCTCTTTCTTCCTCCCTACCTTCTTCTCACTCTAAAAATAATGAATAAAATCTTTAAAAAATAAATTAATACACAACTATTATATAATCCAGTAATTGTATTCCTGACATTTATCCCAGAGAAAGGGAATTTTATGCTCATACAAAACCGTAGACAACAATGCTCATTGGAGTTTTATTTATAATAGCCCCAAACTGGAAGCAATCCAAACATCCTTCACCAGGTGAATAGAGAACAGACTAAATAAACTACAGTATATCCATACCCTGAAATACTACTAAAAAACAACAAAATGAAATACTGATACATGACCTGGATAAATCTTCAGAGAATTACGCTAAGTGGAAGAAACCAATCTCAAAGTCGTATACTTTATGTTCCATTTATATAACATTCTTGAAATGACAAATTTAGAAATGGATAACAGATTCATTATTAAGAGTAGGAACAAGGGAGATCAGAGATCCATGAGAGAAGTAGGTGTGTCTATAAAAGGGCACCACAAGACATCCTTGTGGTGATGGAACTGTTCTGTATTTTGACTGTATCAATGTCAATATTCTGATAAGAAGATTGTACTATAGTTTTGCAGGATGTCACTGTTCAGAAAAACTGGATGATGCATACCTAAAATATCTCTTTTATTTCTGACAACTGCATGTGAATCTACAATTATCTCAGAATAGTGATTTTAATTTTTTAAAAAGACAAGGGAAATGAACATTTCAAGAAGGAAGTGATTAACTGTTCAAATTCTGCCAAGAAGTCTATCACAATGAATGAAAAATGCTCATTAATTTTGATGATATGAAGGTTATTATGACATGAACAGGAACTGTTTTGCTGTAGCAAGGGAACTGGAAAACAGATGGAAGTAGACTGAGGTGTAAATAAGAGGTGTAGAATCAGTGACAGGAAAAAGACAACTCTCTCAAGAAGTTTGTAAAGGGGAAAGTAGTAGCTTGAGTAAGTATGTGTTTAAGCAGATTTTGTTTGCCCTATTTTGTTTGGTTTTTAATGGAGATCCTTCAACACGTTTAAACCTGCTGGGAAGGATTCAAAGGGGAGGAAAACTTTGAGCAAACAGAAAGGTAAGGAATCATCAATATGTTAGGCTCCTGAAAGATAGCAGACAATGGTATCAAAAGTATATACAGAGGGATCACCATTAGAAAGAAGTATAACAACCCTGTCTGGTGTGGCTCAGTAGATTGAGCATTGGCCTGCGAAGCCAAGTGTCTTTGGTTTAAATCCCAGTCAGGGCACATACCCAGATTGCAAGCCAGGTCTCCAGCCAGGTTCCCAGCTGGAGGCAAGCGAAAGGCAACCATGTATTGATGTTTTTCTTCCTTTCTTCCTCCCTCCTTTCCCCTCTCTTTAAAAATAACAAATAAAATATTTTTAAAAATAAATAAATAATAAAATATTTCAACACACACACACACACACACACACACACACACACCAAAAAACCTGAGGATAGGAGGTTGTGGCTGAAGACTGGGATGCTTAAAATCATGATGTTGGGAAGGAAGTAGTATCATGTAATAACAAGATCTTGTGTGGGGGGGGGGGAGAGAATATGACAGAGGATGAGAAATAGACTAAGATGAAAGAGAATATCTTTTTTTTTTTTTCATTATTTTTAGAGAGAAAGGCAGGGAGGGAGGAAGAAAGGGAGAGAAACACCAATATATGGTTGCCTTTCGCCTGCCTCCAGCTGGGGACCTGGCTGGAGACCTGGCTTGCAACCTGGTTATGTGCCCCGACTGGGAATCAAACCAGTAACCTTTGGATTCATAGGCTGGTGCCAATCCACTGAGTCACACCAGCCAGGGCCAAGAGAAGATCTTCTGAGATGAGATCAAAGGTTGGAAATGTCAGGTTGACTATTTCTGAGGATGTTGAAATCACTCAGGATAGTGCCTGGCCTTGAGGTGGGAAGAAAGACTGGGTACAGGAGCCAAAGTCATTAGTCAATAAAGAAAGTGTCCTGAAAATAATTCTGTGAGTGACAAGGAGAGAAAGAGGTATATAATTAAATGACCTCAAAGGATTCAATTTGTTCTTTATAGTTTTTTATTTGTTTGTTTCAGAAGCATAGGAAGGTAATGATCTGAAAGCAGAAATGGTAAGTAGAGTCTTGGCTGGTGTGGCTCAGTGGATTGAGTGCCAGCCTGCAAACCCAAGAGTTGCTGGTTCGATTGCCAGTTAAGGCACATACGCAGGTTGCAAGGCAGGTCTCCAGCTGGAGGCATGTGAAAGGCAACCATACATTGATGTTTGTCTCCCTGTTTTCCTCCCTCCCTCCTGCTCTCTCTAAAAGTAATGAACAAAATCTTTAAAATGAAAGGGGAAAAAAAAGAGAAAAAGAAATGGTAAGCAAGCAGGTCACCAATCTAATTACTTTTCTCTGAGGACAGAACCCATAAACCATACTCCAGAAGGCTACAGTGGTGGCTACCAGGTTTCTCAGTTAAGATCAGGGGGTGAAGAGTCTAAGGATATAGGACCGTTTGCTTAATACAGTAAAGCAGTTATATAAATACAGAGGAAAATTTTGAGGGGTGGGAGAAAAGTGAAGTGCTGAATCAGAGTAAAGAAGTATATGACGTTACAGGGGTGGTATGGAATAGATACCAGGGGGAGGAGGAATGATGACAACTAGGCTGAAGACATGGTGGATTTAGTCTCAGGCAGTCTTACAGAAGAGTGGAAACTAGGCCTAATGGTCAGAGTTCCCTCAGCCTAGCATCCACAGGGCAAGGCAAAAGTAGGTATACAGTTGTTATATGGAAAATAATAAATAATAATATAATAATAAACTCTGTTTTGTATACTCACAACTGTAAACCTACTTTTTCCCTACCCTGTATAGTTTCTGCTAATGTGAACTAACATAGTGGTAAATCCAGAAGTTACAGTTTCTGCACTGGCATGGCCTGGACTGAGAAGAGGTGGCTTCAGTCTCGATCTTTATATCCTGGAGCTATGGCATCATTCCTGGTAGCTAGAGTTCCACTTCTCTGACCAAACCTTTCTATCTCTTTTGTCTTTGTCTGTATAGTCACTACAGTTATTCTTCTAACGAATTTACCTCTACTCATTTGTCCTCTCCATTATTTCCCTTGCAATCTAACAGTCCTCTTTTCTTCATTTCCACTCTAGACAACTATCTTAACAATATTTTCAAAATGCTTTCTAGCTGGTCCATCCATTGTACTTACATAGTATCAGAACCCCACACCTAGGCTCACCTAAAATGTTTTGCTCCTATGCCTGGGCATTGGCTTCATTCTCCATATGGCTTTCCACACTGCCATGGATCCCTTGTGTGCCCTTCATCAGCATTCTCTCTCATTCACCCAAGAAGCCAGTTCAGCTCTTTATCAGTTTTCCTATGTCCCCTTTCCCCTGTCTTTTAGCACATAGCTTGGACCCCTACTTTATCATAAATACAGAAGCCAGAAGTAACCTCATATTTCTGATATCCCACTTGATATTCCCCTCGCAAACTTATAGGTGCCTGCCTGAGGTTAATGATGACATCTATGCTCTGTATCCTCTCTCCTTCTTAGAAACTGATTTATTGTTTGACAATGCTCCCTTCTAGCTACTTCCTCAGATCCCCATTCCTCAGCTCTATCTCTCTATCTTCAACTATTCCCAGTCCACTAGCCTATCTGTCTCTCTTTCTCCCTCCCTCCCTCTCCCCCCTCCCTTTCCCTCTCTCCACCTGTTTTATCACACACCCACACTGCTAAGTATGAAATTGCTCAAGTATCAATCTGTTTATAAAAATAAATTCCCTTTTCAAACAGTTATTTCCCTGATATTGTCTATTTTCTTCATATTTTATTCAATATTAAGTCTATTTTGACCGAATTAATAACACTTCCACCACACAATAGCTTGTAGGGGTGATGGTTGGGAGGGAAGGGAAGAGAAGAGAAAAGAGAAGAGAAGGAGGAAAAGATGGATGCTGACAGTGAAAGAAATTATGTTTTCCCACTTACAGGACAAACATCCAAAAAAGTAGATTGAATTTTTTTTTCTCTATGATAAACACAGAGAAAATCTTAAGGAATAGCAAGGTCACAAACCAGATATTATGCTCTGACAATTTACTTTAATTACAGCTTTGAGAAATTAAGATTTTTTCCCCTCAATTTAGATCTCTTCTACTAGAGGGATCCAGCCATGCTGCAACCTCTACCTCAACCTTTACACTCTTACTGTTGAAGAATTTATATTAGTTGGGGATTCATCCGTATCATCTTTTGACATTTTTAGGAAGGATTTTCTGTCCTTTTGGGTCAATGAGTGAAAGACCTGTTTGTTACACTAAAAAAAAACTTATGAAAATTGTAGACATGTGAAAGTCAAAAAATTAGAAGAAAAGAAAGAAATTATGTTTCAATATGACCTGAAGAAATAGCAGAATCTATCAAAATGATGTTTATACAGGACATGTATTTTCATGGCAAAGTGTTCCCAATGTATTTTAGTTGAAAAACAGGTTACAAAACAAATGTTTTGATACCATTTTGGTAAAGATGTATGCATATATGTATAGACAGTGATGGGCCAGAAAGGCAAATGCCAAAGTCTTACCCTTGATTAACTGATTTGTGAGATACTTTTAGATCCACCAACATCTTCTTAATCTTCTACATTAAACATGTAACTTTTGTAACAAAAGACTTCCCCAGATACCAGATTATTTCCTTCCTGTTGCTACCACTTAATCACTCTTTTTTTCCTTTAAATCTAAACTTTTGAATAGTTTTTATTCACTGTTTACATTTCATTTTTCTCTAATCCCTTCTCAATGTTTGCATTGTGGACTAAATTCCCAACACCTATTGAAACCATCATCACGAAGGTTGCCCATGACATTTGTGTTGCTAATCTACTGGACATTTTCTATATTTATCTGACCTGCCCAAGTTGTTGGACTAAATTTGATACTATGTTATGGATTGTTCTGTTCTTCCTTATATTCCTTTATCTCTTGGATCCCATGACCACACTCTTTCCTACAATTGCTGGCAACAAGGGGATAAACTGTGAAGGAAGGCAAGTAAGGGTTTGAATCCTGGCTCTGCCTCTAAGTAGCAGCAAAAACTTGGGCAAGCTACCTTAACATCTCTGAGCTTCAGTTTCCTTCTCAAGAAAATAGGGTTGATAATGCTTACTTCATGAAGTTTTGTTCAGGATTAAATGAAATGATGTTGTGAAGCACTTAGCATAGTCATTGGTACATGGGAAATTATGGTAAATGATAGTAGTAACATTAGTAGATTTATATTATTTCTAATTCTCTCCTCAGGTACCCAATTAAATGTCAGTGCACTCTAAGATTCTTTCCTGAGACTTGTTCTCTTCTGATGCTATATGCCTTGTCCTGAGTGATCTCACCCATTCATGGTGTCCAGTGGCTTCAGTACTCAGTAATCTGGAAACCTTACCCTGGAAACCTGTCCTGGTCCTGAGGCAGTGGCAACCTCACCCACTCCTAACCCTGTGACCTGATGGCTACTGTAGTCTCCCTGAGTCCTGATTGTACATGCAGCTGACTGATTCATAGCCCATCCTGACTAGGTTACCAAGAATGTGGTTCTTTTGGGTGGTGGGCTTGGTGGGTCAAGAAGAATGGTGGTAGGCCGAATGCCAGAAGGGCCTTGAAGAGCCTTATGGATGGAAACTGAGCCACTTCAACTTTAGACAATGGACCCACACAGGTATGGGGATCTGGTGTGACCACTGTTTCCCAGGTGGATGAGATGCTTCCTGGCACTGACATTAATGGACAAAGGCCTTGCCAGACTAAGTGCATTGGTGGAATCCTAAAAGAAAAAAAGTAGAGGAGTCAGCAGCCAATGGGTGATGTTCATGCTACCATACCTTGATAATGGAAGAGAAAAAGGGTAAAATAATATGCTGCACTTGGTCAATAGGGAGTGTCCCTTAAACTTTGGGAAGATTTTCTCTATCCCTTTGTAGAAGTCTGTGTACACAATTAATTGAAAAACTTCTCTTAAATTCCTCTACAACCTTTTAAAAGAAAACTTACTTTGTTACATCTACATACACTTTCTAGATGTAAAGATGATATTGGGTTGGCCAAAAAGTTCTTTTTTACCCTCATAATATGCTGAAAATGTTGTATATTTTCCATCTTCAATATTAAAATGACTACACAAAATTTTTACCAATTTTGATGCTTTTTTAATGCACATCAATATGTCAGCTATCACAATACAATCTAGGTTCTACTAGAGCAAATTAAAACCACAGTAAGATACACTTCACACCTGTCAGAATGGCAATCATCAACAAATCAACAAACAACAAGTGCTGGTGAGGATGTGGGGCAAAGGGAACCCTGATGCACTGTTGGTGGGAATGCAGGCTGGTGCAGCCACTATGGAAAACAGTATGGGGTTTCCTTCAAAAATGAAAAATGGAGGGGAGGAAGATGGCGACAGAGTAGAGAGCAGTGCTGATGGTGTTCTCGAGTACCAAAGCAGCTAGAGGACAGGATAAGGAGCGTGAGACGTCTTCAGGACCCTGGGGATTGGAACGGGCAGCATCTGGACACAGGGGAGCAGAGCCCAGAGGCAGAGGAGGCCAGCAGGACAGTAGGTGAGGCGTTCCCGACCTACCGGCCGGCGGGCCGAGATCGGCTCTGGGCAGGGGCGGCTCGGCCCAGAGGGGCGCATTTGACTGGGGCCAGTTTCAGGCTCCCTGGCGACTGTAAGTCTCAGCAGTGAAGTGCGAGCGGCGAGGGCAAACGCCTTACGGAACGAGGAATTGAACTCTTGCAGGGGAGGGACTGTGTGAGAGACTCACCCCGGCAACAGGGAGAGGAGGTTTCACAGCGCGCCGGGCTAGAGGCAGAGGAGAAGAGTCCTGCGGGAAGCCAGAGCGGGGGAGCGGGAAGTGCACGGGCCGGGGCGGCTAGAGGGCAGAAAAACGGAGCTGCTGAGCCGCTGGGGAACCATCAGCTAGAAGCCCCTGCGAGGGGGGAGGCCCAGCCCTGCGCAACCACACAGGCCCCCAGGCTCCGCGGGAAAATCCAAAAGGCAAGCCAGAGACCCGGCAAGCCGGGAACTTGTGGCGGGCGACCCGCCACTGCTGGAGACAAAAGCCGCACCACCTACGCCTGGGAGGGGCTCATCACAGAGGCCTTGTAAAGGACTCTGCGGAGAGCTGATTGGCTTGGAGGCGTGGTGCTCGCCCCGGAAGGGCGGGACAGTGCAGGAGGACCCCGGACAGTGTTGACTGACAGGCCCGGCCTCCTCCCGGAACTGCAGGGGTGGGGCCAGTCGTCACAGGGACCCGCAAAGTTGCGGGCTGACCTGCAGAAGTGCTGGGTGCACTTCCTGAGCAGGAAACTCCGCCAGGAATGGGAGGGGGCTGCCTGCCGGCTCCAGAACATCGGCAGCCCTAAAACCCAGCCAGGCTGCGGAAGGCCCAGCCTACCTGGGGGCGGACACTCAGAATCAGCCCTACTGTGACAATCACAGGCCCTGCCACGCGCCAAGATGGGCTAGAATATAGACTATAGACTGTAAAGTCCTGACCAAGAAAAAGAGGCAGCCTCAGGAAAGGGATTGCTGCCAATCTCAAGCACCTGAATTATACCGAGAGCAATATGAACTATTAAGCCTCAACATATCCTTTGCAAAAGTTACTCATCACATATTCTTAATCCCCCCCATACCTCAATCCACCTAAATATCCAAG
>PVIW01015853.1:0-18433 GCA_004026585.1 Noctilio leporinus | reverse complement strand
GGGGCTTAATAGTTCATATTGCTCTCGGTATAATTCAGGTGCTTGAGATTGGCAGCAATCCCTTTCCTGATGCTGCCTCTTTTTCTTGGTCAGGACTTTACAGTCTATAGTCTATATTCTAGCCGGGTCTTGGTGTGTGGCAGGGCCTCTGATTGTCGCAGTAGGGCTGATTCTGAGTGTCCGCCCCCAGGTAGGCTGGGCCTTCAGCAGTCTGGCTGGGTGTTAGGGCTGCCGGCGTTCTGGAGCCCGCAGGGAGCCCCCTCCCACTCCTGGCGGAGGTTCCGGCCCAGGATGCGCCCCCAGCACTTCTGCAGGGGAGCCCGCAATTTCGCTGGTCCCTGTGACGACTGGTCCCGCCCCCGCAGTTCCGGGAGGAGGCCGGGCCTGTCAGTCAACACTGTCCGGGGTCCACCTACACTGTCCCGCCCTTCCGGGGCGGGCACCAAGCCCCCAAGCCAATCAGCTCTCCTCGGAGTCCTTCACGCGGCCTCTGTGATGAGCCCCTCCCAGGCGTGGGTGGCGCAGCCTTTGTCTCCGGCAATGGCGGGTCTCCCGGTACTAGTTCCCGGCTCGCAGGCTCGCCGCCTGGAGTTTCCCGCGGAGCCTGGGGGCCTGTGTGGTTGTGCAGGGCTGGGCCTCCCCCCTCGCAGGGGCTTCTAGCTGCTGTTTCCCTGGTGGCCCAGCAGCTCTGTTTTCGGCCCTCTCGCCGCCCCGCTGGTGCACTTCCCGCTCCCCCGCTCCGGCGTCCCGCAGGACTCTTCTCCTCCGCCTCTAGCCCCGCGCGCACGGAGCCTCCTCTCCCCGTTGCCGGAGTGAGTCTCTCACACAGTCCCTCCCCTGCAAGAGTTCAATTCCGGGGTCCCTACAGTGTTCGCCCTCGCTGCCCGCACTTCACTGTTGAGACTTCCAGTCACCAGCGAGCCCGGAGCTGGCCCCGGTCAAACGCGCCCCTCTGGGCAGAGCCGCCCCTGCCCAGAGCCGACGTCGGCCCGCCGGCCGGTTGGTCGGGAACGCCTCACCTACTGTCCTGCTGGCCTCCTGTGCCTCTGGGCTCTGTTCCCTTGTGTCCAGATGCTGCCCGTTCCAATCCCTAGGGTCCTGAAGACGTCTCACGCTCCCTATCCTGTCCTCTAGCTGCTTTGGTACTCGAGAACACCATCAGCACTGCTCTCCACCCTGTCGCCATCTTGGAGATCGTAAAATAATTATTAAAGAAGAAAAAAACTGCTTAATTTGCTAATATATCTAAAATACTATCATTTAACATGTAATAATTATATTAGCTATTGGCATACTTTAAATTTTCTGTATTAATTCTTCAAAATCCAGTATGTACTTTAAATATGTGTAAATGTATGTGTGTAAATGTGTTTGTGCGTGTGTTTGGTAATATTGCAATTCATATTAATTAAGAGTAATTCTGTAAACAAATGAATTAACGTAGGCATTTTGAAATAATGAAAAGAAAACTTTGTATTAATATGATTTGAGAAGCTGACAGAAGGCAGTAATTAAATGGTGAATTGTCTGGATGTGAAAGGAAAAAAAAAGTACACATTGGTCGTTACAAAATAGACAGGGGGATGTTAAGAAGAATAAAGGAAAGGGAGAAGCCAAAGAACTTATATGCATGACACATGGACATGAACTAAGGGGAGCATTGCTGGAGGAAATGGGGTACTAGGGAGGATGGAGACAAGGGGGGAAAATTGGGACAACTGTAATAGCAAAATAAATAAAATACATTTGAGAAAAAAATGTTTGAACAAGAAGATATAAAAATAAAAGTGTCAATATAACAAAATTTAAAAATAGGAATTAAAAAAAGTAACAAGTCAGCAAATAATTTATATGAGAGGTAAATCCCTGCATAATCCTGCTTTCTAAAGGTAATCAGTATAAAATTTCATATTTAGAAAACTTTCTTAACTATATGTAAATTGGCACAAGAATCATGGTATAAATGTTCATATTAGGAAATATAAATCAGATCATATTGTACATCTATGCTTTGATTTTCTGTGGAAAAATTTTTATTTCACTATATTAGGACCTTATATTATCCTTTTTGTTCCAATATTGTCTTTTTTGATGGCTACATGGTATTCTGTGTATAAAAGTGGCTAAGTAGTTTAATCCATCTCCAATTTACAGTCCTTTATGTCAATATTTACAACCATGGTCACTATAGTTCTGGCCCATTGGCCTTCTTCCTGTTCCTGGACTCCCCCAGTGTGCGTGGGCTGAGTGTGGTGCCCTTAGGCTGCAGGCAGGTGGGTCCCCTTTGTCCTCCTGATTCTGCCCATGTGTCTCCTCTTTGGGGAGACCTTTCCTGACAATCGCATCTAAAGAAGCCTTCTTCAAACCAAGTTACTTTCTGTCACTTGGCCTGTTTATTTCCTTCATGATGCTTTTAACTTTCAACAAATGTTTTATTGACTTGTTTGCTCCTGGTGTTTTAGGGATAGTAATTAACCAAGGCTCTCCTTGTTCCAAGTCTGAACAAATAAATAGAGAAATAGACACAAGCCTTGTCCCTAACCTCTGGGCCATGGACCAGGGCCAGTGTGGATCTGGTAGGAACCAGGCTGCACGGCAGGAGGTAAGCTTGAATGTAATTCGCTTGAATCACCCCCAAAACCATGCCCCTCATCCGGTCCATGGAAAATTGTCTTCCACAAAATCTGTTCCTGGTGCCACAAAGGTTGGGGACCACTGACACAAGGAATCATGTAGAAACGAAAAATAGGTCTTAAGGAGGCTTATTGGGAAAACATGGTTTTGTATCTTTGACAAAATTTCTCTCCAAATCACAACCTTTAGCTCATTCCTACCCTCAAACGGGACAAAACATGTTCTTGTAGAAAGATCCATGGCCAAAGATGAGATCAGAGAGGGACGTTCTCACTTCCTTTTCCTGTTTTACAAATAACATAAATTAAAGGACAGAGAGGGGCAGGTGTTCACCAGGGTGTGTCCCTCCCGGGGCAGAGATGACAGATACACCTCTTCACTCTCCGTTGTCGGTCTCCCCTTCAGGATACACCAACCTGATCCACCGCCATCCCTCCAGAGCTTAGAATGGAGGTTGGAAGAGATGATGAATTCAAGGAATGCTGTCAAGGAGTTGTTGACATACAAATTTAAACTGTATAAAATTATTCACATATCAGATTCACCCAGGTTGTAGCTGATAATACTTAGCACTGAAAAGCGCATGGGAAGGAGGCATTGTGTCAAGATGCCAGAGGGACAAAGTGGTACCACGTCCAGCCGGGAAGCTGGTAGATGCCTCTTTGGCATCTGCAGTTTTACTTTCGCAGTGCATCCTAATCATTGTATGGACAAAACTTCAATTTGAAAGACTGTTAATCTCAATGCTATTGAACATTAGAGAAATGAGGATAAAAATTTCCAACAGTAAGTGAAACAATGTGATAATCGCATAGTGTACTAATGGTAAATAACATCTGTTAAGGTATCTTAATACTGTACATAAAAATTATTCATTAAGTGAAAATGGTAGTTAAAAATAGTCTGTATAGAATAATCTCAATGTTAAAGTATGAATCTAAGGCTCTAAATGTTTTCTACATTGGAGTTATTTTTTAAAAATATTATGCTGGATGTGACATTTCAGCCTAATTTAAAAGTAAAGATAGTTCAGGCTGTTTCTTGAAAAAAATGTGAAAAAAAGTGCAAAGGGACAGTTCTGGGCCACATGGTTCTTCAGTGCTATGATGCCTTCTGTTTGTGACACTTTCGTCCTCAGCTGCGGGACAGACCCAGGCACCTGCCGGAGGGGCTCCTTCAAAAGAACCAACCAAGGGTGCTCCAGCTGGTCCCACGGAACCCCCAGAGCAGCTGTCGGCGGTGAGCATGGTGACAGGTGATGAGGAAGGTCTGCGGGCATTTGATGGCAGCTGAGTTGCCGAAGCTAGGAAGCTGCCGTGACCACAGAGGGTCCTGGCAGGCAGAAGATGAGAAAAGCTCTGAGATGTGTCTCCATGTTAAGTTATAAACAGGAAAAGAGAAACGACCCAAACAAATACAATTAGAATACAGCTGTCCTCTTTAAATGCACCCGTTGCTAATGTTAACCCATCTTCCCCTCTGCTTTTCATCCTTGAAACTGCTGCAGAAACGTCCTCAGGGTGAACTGACCTTCAGACATGGACATGTGTTCACTGCATGTAGCCGTGTTACAGCATCCAGTAGCCAACGCAGAGCTACTGGTGAAGGCGAAGAGGAACCAGAAGATGCTTCTAGGAAATATGAGGCAGCTGTTGAAAGGAGAGGTTTGCAAAGTTTGAAAGACACTATAAAATTGAGGCTTGGTTTTGAAAGGATTGCAAATCTGAAACAAGTGGGTGGGAAAGCATGTGGGGAGGTGGGTGGGTAAGTAAGCAACACAGAAAGGATGGCGGAGCCTAATCTCTTCGTATCTTGGACCCAGAAGACAAATGAGCCTAGGAAATGCGACTATTCCTATTGTAAGTGTTTGGTTAGGGTTGTTTCTCTTCTTTCTGCATAGAGAATCCAGACTCATGCCCTCAAAGGGAAGCCAGATCCCTGAAATCTCCAAAATAAAATATGTCTATAGGTGCGTTGCATCCTATTAGGGAGAGTATATAATAATGTATTATACCATCTTATATTTTTGTACCTATATGTATGTGTGTATATATATATATACATATACATAAATATATATATACACACATATGTATGTGTGTGTGAGTATATATATATTCTATTATTCCATTGATACAAGGGAAATTTTTCCTGATTTATATGAGTACACCACATTAGTTTTCTACAGTATATCTAAAAACAAATTATAGACAATCCATTCAAAGTAATACACTTCTGAATGCCCACACAGTAACACTGCTAAGTTTTGTGTCTTGATTGCCCTACAGTTGTGACCTTCCTGGCCTGGTCATGGACATGTCTATTTCTGCCACAGGACCATGGGAGGCAACCAGATGGGTATCACAGAAGTCACCCTGCTGGGATTCCAGGCTAAGCCAACACTGGAGTTTTGTCCTCACACTTTTCTCTCTTTTCTACACCCTCACCCTTCTGGGCAATGGCATCCTACTGGGCCTTGTTTACTTAGACTGCACTCCCCGATGTACTCCTTCCCCTCCCACCTGGCTGTCATTGCCATGTCCTATACTTCCAACAATGTCACCAAGATGCTGGCAAACTTGGTGAACCAGAATAGAACCATCTCCTTTGTCCCTTGCCTTATGCAGAGGTATTTGTATCTGACCTTTGCTCATGCACAGTGCCTGGTTTTAGTGGCAATGTCTTATGATTGGTATGTGGCCATCTGCTACCTTCTTCAGTACTCTGTCATCATGAGCTGGACAGTGTGCATGGTCCTGGCTGCCACATCCTGGGCCTGTGGCTCCCTCCTGGCTCTGGCCCACGTGGTACTCATCCTGAGGCTGCCCTTCTGCGGGCCTCCTGAGATCCACCACCTCTGTGAGATCCTGTCTGTCCTCAGGCTGGCCTGCACTGACACGGGGCTCAACCAGCTCATCATCTTTGCTACTTCTGTGTTTATCTTAGTGGGACCCCTGTGCTTGGGGCTGGTCTCCTACACGCACGTCCTCTGGGCCGCCACGAGGACCCAGTCCGGGAGGGTACAGGAGGGCCTCTCCCCCTGCTCCTCCCGCCTCTGTGTGGCCGGGCTCTTCTTTGGCAGCGCCGTCCTCATGCACGTGGCCCCCAAGTCCCGCCAGCCCCAGGAGCAGCAGGAGGTCCTGTCCCTGGTCTATAGCCTTTTCAACCCCGTGCTGAACCCGCTGAGCTACAGCCTGAGGGACACAGAGGTCAAGGGTGCCCTATGAAGGACACTGGGCAAGGAGAGGCCACCTTGAGGGACATCAGACAGCAGTGTGGGCGAGGGCCTTTATTTCCTGTGAGATGTGGTAGGAAACATTTGTCACCTCGTGCTGTAATAAATGCCACATTAAAATAGACCATTTGAAGCCTAAACCAATCACCTAAAGCACATAGACTTTTGAAAATCAAATCAATGACCATCTCCATGACCGTGTATAGGCAATGATTCTCAAGAAATCATCTAAAAACACAGGATATGCACCCCTATGTTCACAGCAGCGCTATTTGCAATAGCCAAGTGCTGGAAACAACCTAAGTGCCCATCAGTGGATGAATGGATCAAAAAACTTTGGTACATTTATACAATGGAGTCCTATGCAACAGAAAGAAAGAGAGAACTCCTATCATGTGTGACAGCATGGATGGAACTGGAGAGTGTCATGCTTAGTGAGATAAGCCAGGCAGCAAGAATTAAATACTACATGTTCTCACTTAATACAGGAGACTAATGAACAAACAAACAAACAAAACAGAACCAGAGACATGAATACAGGGAACACACTTTCAGTGTGTAGAAGGGAGGGAGTGGGGGAGGAGGAGAAGGAAACAAGGAAGGGGAACAGGGTAGCCAAGGGACTAGCATGGATGACCCATGGACAAAACAACACGTGGAATTGACTGTGGTGGAAGATAAGGAGGGTGGGGAAGGGGAGAGCAGAGGGAAAAGTGAGATGAATGTATTATAACAACAATAAAAAATAAAATTTTAAAATGTTAATTAAAGAAAAATACACAGGACATAAAATTTGAAAGGTTGATAACTACTGGATCTTTTGAGAATTGATCATTTTGCTCATCAAAGTCACTGTTAAGAAAACATACATGCACGTCACAGACCGCGTGTGTGATGTGGGTATTTAAATGGGGCGCTCAGTCAAGTGCAGCCACAGGAGCAGGCATGGGGGAGGCTTAGGACAGAACAGGCTTGACCCTGGAGATGGAAGGCATGCAGGGCCACTTGGGACAGGAGGCAGGAGCAAGGGGAAGATTCGGACCCCGCATCAAACACCTGGTGAATAGGGTGTATTCTTCTAATGGACACGTCTCCGCCGTGAAGAGAAAGGGGCCGTGTGGACAGATGGTGCGGGAGAATCCCACAGAGGGGATTCGCTCTAACCTTACACTTAATAACCTCATTTTAAATCTACCTGGACCCTCTTCTCCCTTGAGACGTAAAGTGTTGTCCAACAGTGTGTGCTGTTTTCTTCTGCTCTTCTTGGTTCTCCTCAGTTTGAAAATCCACACGCCCATTTCTGACCTTCATGCAGCAGGGCAGGCATTTCCTCTCGGTCTCCACCAGCTCCCTGGTATTAACTACCCCCTGCCTCTGTGATCTGGTGAGAAATATCTCTTGCCCACTTCCAACACCAAGATTTGGACATGTCTGGCTTCCATTAGCCTTATTCAAAACATTTATTAAAACAGCGATGTAACGAAGTAACTTGTACAAGAAAGAGCCATTGGCAATTGCAAACTTCAAGCCCATGAAATGATGAATCTCTGTTCTCTGAAAGCTAAAGGAATTGAAAATAAATAACTTATAGTTTTTACTTATCAAACTCTGACAACCTAGACAATATCTTGAAATCTCAAAGCAACTGTCTAAAGTATACTTCTTCCCATTGTGAGAATAAAGTAGAGAATATTGTCACCAAGTTGTAATTACTAGAGGGCCGGGCAGGAACCAGACTTTTCAGTGCAACAGCGGTGTGAGGCCCAGCTGACCGGCTCTTCACTGGGCAGCAAAGTCTGGAGTTTTGAAGATGTAGGAAAGTCAGCAAGGTCAATGTTCCCAGATAGCTTGTCATAGCGGGTGGCTATGAAGCAACTCCTGAGACCACGACTGCATGTCCTGGGTGGTACCAACATGGCTGTCCCATTGGCAGCTGCAGATGAATAGCCCAGTCCCCAGCCATGGCATTTGCTTCCTCCAGTGGGGCGCGAGAGTTTGCGGAGGGAGAAATGAAGCATTGGTTAGGAAGACAGACGAGGGCCCTGGCTGGTGGCTCAGTGGATAGGCACCGGCTTGTGAACCCAAAGGTCCCTGGTTCAAATCCCCAGCCAGGGCACATAACCAGGTTGCAAGCCAGGTCTCCAGCCAGGTCTGTAGCTGGAGGCAGGTGAAAGGCAACCATACATGGATGTCTCTCTCCCTCTCTGCCTCTCTCCCTTCCCCTCTCTCTAAAAATAATAAATAAAATCTTGAGAAAATAAATAAAAAGAAGACAGATGAATAGAAGCAAGTGATGAAAATCAGTATTTTATTTGATACGATAACCTTATCCCACAATAAATAATGTGGAAAACGACACATGGGGTATTCTTCTGGTGTGACAGTGTGACAAGCTCTGTGGACATGCTCCTCAGTGACACTGGGGGACAGTTGTTTTCAGGAACAAGTCTCTGGAAATGGCCCTAAGACTACATAGCAAATGAAGAACTATTTTTCAAGAAAATTTAGAATTCCATAAGAAGAGTGAGAATCTGTGATATGTGAACCAAGAGCGGCCGTGCCCCTTGCCTGCTCACCTTATAGACAAGGAGATTCCAGGCACAGGTGGCCAGGAAGGGCCACAGGTTCCCTCTAGGTCCCCAGGAGGGGCAGAGTGTCGCATCCCTTGCCCTGCTCCCCACTGCCTGCTGAGATCCCAGTCCCTACCATGAAGATCCCACTCGGGGAGAAGTGCACCTGGTCCCCTCATTGGCCTCAGTGAATTTGGAAGTGAAAGTAGGTCAGCCATCCAATTGCTGGTAATCTCTCCTATAGGAGCAGACTACTCGGGCAACAGACTGTGGAGAAAACCAAGTCTAAGTGGTTCTCTCAAAAGCAGCCCGAAGTTATAGTGAAAGACAGCTGGGAAGAGATTGACTGGTTCATTGGAGCTAGAGCCTGAACAGTTGGCTGATTAATTGGCAGACAAGAATTGGAGAAAAAAGTAGCTGAGAGAGACCTCTCTCAGCAGGAATCTCAACTACTAATTAACCTGAATGGGTCCTTTCAGGGCTGCCCAAATTTGACCTGATCTTTCTCTCCAGCAAGTTATACCCTGGATCATCACCGAGAGCCATGGGCCAGTCCGCCCACAGCTACTGTGGAGTTTCACCGTGGGGTATGGTCTGGGACTGCAGAGCCCTCTGGTCCCAGAGTGAATAGAGCTGTGCCCAGGTGGCCCTCCATGGAAGGCAGCGTCCCCTGATGTCACCACTAACACTAAGGTACAGTGGAGGAAGAACAGCCTTCCCTAAAATAATCCAGCCAATCAATAAATAAGTAACCAAGCAGATAATAATAAAAAGCCCTAGAGGAGACGTGAAGAGAGTCCGAATACCCAGTTTTATCTAAAACACCTGTTTCAACAAATAGTTAATGAGACATGTAAAGAAGCAGGACAGTGGGACCCATGCTCTAGGAAAAGAATGGGCAGCGGCAACTGTAAAAGAAACCAGGCATTGGATTTAGTAAACAAAGACCTCAGAGTAGCCATCATAGACATGTCCGATGAACTGAAGGAAAAGAAACTATGACGGAAGGAATAAGGGCTGCAGCAGTGTGGACCACCCCGTCATATTTCTTTAGACCAAAGGGTGCATTTTACAGCTCATGCTGTCCAACAAGGGCACAGAGACACCCCACCACATAGACATATTGTGTTGCATGTCATCCTCCAAGGGGTGGTTTGTTAGAGTGTTGAAATGGGCAGTGTAAATGTTTGTCTTTAAAAGGGGAGGGCCCTGGCTGGTGGCACAGTGGATAAGGTGCTGGCCTGCAAAACCAAAGGTCGCTGGTTCAATTCCCAGCCAGGGCACATAATCAGGTTGCAAGCCAGGTCTCCAGCCAGCTCTGTAGCTGGAGGCAGGTGAAACGCAACCATACGCTGATGTCTCTCTCCCTCTCTCTCCCTCTCTGCCCCTCTCCCTTCCCCTCTCTCTAAATATAATAAATAAAATCTTTAAAAAATAAGTAAAAGGGGAGGAGGTGAGGCACCAAGCCTTGGAGTACACGCCTTCATCAGGGTGTGGTCACACTCAACACGGGCAGGGCCCAGGGAGAGTCCCCTGTTATCGTTTGCCTAGATGGCAAAGCTGGATGTCAGTTGCTGAAAGTCGATACTTCTGTCGGGAAATTAGAGTGACATCTCTTTTTTAGGACTATTCTAATCTTCATATTTGGAGTTCATAATTTTTGACACATGCAGCTTCTACCTGATCCCTATCTCACCATTAATTTTATTTCCTCTTTTGATTCTTTCCCCCCAACACATGTGTCAAAGGCTCTAGGTGACGTTTCACTGCAGAAGGGGATCATGCCACCCTCAGTCCAGGAGGGAGGCACGTCCCCAGGATGTTCCCCCTTGGGTGTGACTCACAGTGACAGAATATCAGAGGGGATCCCAGCACCAAGGCCCTCCTTCCATTAGTGAGCATAGTGTGGCTCCTACGTCACATAGCCTTGGCCTTCGTGGGTGACACATGTCCCCTTTATTGGCACAGGAGGCCACCCAGTCTTGGAGTCTGAGCTGCAGCTCAGGCTCAGTGGCCCTTTGTGAGTCACATGGCAAAGGTCCAGGGGGAACTTTCTCCCTTGGAACCTGTTTTTAGCTCATACACTAGAAAGGCATGGGGGGCCTGTCCTAGGGCAAAGGGGGGATTCAGATTTTGTTTTCGACATACATTTATAACTTTAAATTTGGGGTTTACATATTCCTGTGTATCATCTCCACAAGGGGAGGGATGAGAATAATTTATTCTTCGTCCCCAACACCATAACATTCCTGATGTATAGTGAGCACTCACCACACACGCTGATCAGTAACGGATCCTTTAATTATTAGCTTCCTTTCCAAGTTTTTGATGTTGAACTATCTGCTGATTTTTAACCTTTAAATCTCCCTAATGGTGGGTTATAGTAGAACTCTTATTGTAGGTGATCATTATGGAGCACTTTCTACGTGGTAGACCCAACTTAAATGCTTTAATATAATTTTCCTATCAAATCTGCAGAATGGGTACAATTACTATCCATGTATAAGGATGAAGAAAAGGAAGTTTGGAGGAGTTAATTTACCCAAGGTTCCAGAATTATTCACTAATAGAAACATAATCCAAGGCTAGGTGGTTTGGCTTTAAATGTACTCTGAACTCCTCTATTATAGAAGGTGTACTTGACATTCGTAACTGTAACCCAAGTGGCTGGCATCTGTACTTAAAGACACACACTTGAGAAACTTCAAGGGAATGTACAACTGAATAGTCCTTGTGTCCAAACTTCTCCCCCTAGTTTATGGGCCTGGGCATGTGTTCACCTTCATTCTTCTACATTAGGTAGCTTGTTACCCATTAGATTTATCTAATTCTTGCTTTTAGTATATGCCTTTCTTAAAAATTCATTTGGGAGAGAGAGGAAGGAGAGAGAGAAAGAGGGAGGGAAGGAGGGAGAGAGGGAGAGAGAGAGAAAAGAAAAAAGAAAAGAAAGATTGATTTGTTGGTCTAGTTATTTTTGCATTCATGGCATATTCTTGCCTGTGCCCTGACCGAGGATCAAACCTGCAACCTTGGCACATTGGGACAACACTCCTAACAACTGAGCTACCCAGCTAGGGCCACTTTTAATATATTACTATGTGATGGATATTAGTAATCAAGAAGCTGTTACTGCTCTATGATCACAGAGAAGAAATATCACCCTATTTAAAAAACATGTCAGGGAGGTTTATTTCTGTCACAGAGAGCAGGGGTCATTGGCTCCTCAGAGGACTGTGCCAAATTGCTAAGTCGTGGCCCGGGACGGGCTGGTGTCTGGCGGGGAGCTGTGTTAGGGTGTTGCCCTTGAAAGCTCTGGCAGGAAGCTGGAGACAATCACGGACAGAGATGATTGGAAGTGACAGGGATGGAATGTGGACGTGGTAGCTGGTTCACCTGCTGCCTGAACTTGGCACCGGCAGCATCTCTGGCATATGGACCAGGGGTTGGCAAGCAGCAGCCTGTACGATTCGTATTTACTGTTGCTGTGAGGGTAGAATATCACCGTCAACCACGGGTTGCTGAGACAGAAGCAAAAGGAGAGATGGGGTGCTGTCCTACCAAGTGCAAACGTGTTTCCCCAGCCAGCAGGGAAGTGTCTTGTACTCCTTATTCTCTTGGCCAGCATTGAGTAGCATTGTTTCACTGTGATCCGTTTAAAAAAAAAAAATCTATGCTTCTCTGTTTGCTTTTAATTTTTGAAGTCATGTTGGGCAAAAAAGAAGAGCTGGGTCCTTGAACCCAGTGATTTAGCCAACAGAATGCTGGCTCAGAGCCAGGTGTCGGGGTTCCCACCCCAGCCCCCGCTAATTCACTGTGCAACTTCAGAGAAGTTGCTTAACTCCTCTGGCCTTTGCTTTCCTCATCTACAAGATCAGAAGTGGAACTACACAGCCTGTAAGGTTATTTTCTTTCCAATTTTTTAAAATCACAAATAGACCTTTATATTTGCCACCATTAAATGTCTGAACTTTAAACAGATTCTTAAACTGGGGACTCATTTCCGTCAGCTCATTCAGCTTTAGCACCAGTCTCATCCCCAGGAGCTTTTCCAAAGCTGCTACCTTCCCCATGAAGCTCCATGAATTTTCCCAACTCAAACTTGGGCTTCTTCAGCATCTTGACTCTTCTCACAAAGACATCATGAAGTGGCTAGGTTGGCAAGCCTTTTCTATGTCTTTCCCAATGCTATCTGGAATCAATTATTGAACACTTCCTTCCAGCCATTTGTCTGCACCTCTTGGGTCAGGATTTCTATCATCGTTTTCCAGATTTGGTGGACCTGTGGATGCTGAGCATAAGAGGTCTTCAAATCTGATTGTTGCTTTTCTTAATGAAACCAGCACAGCATAGATAAAGCAGATACCCATCAGTAGTCGTGATGTCAACATGAGCTTTGATCATGGTCTGCCATTTTTTGACCATGGAGCACAGTTTGCTGCAGGTGAGATCCATGTCATGGAAATTAGTCAGGCAGTTTTTGCCCTGACCATTCTCAGTAATTAGCGTGAATTTTTAAAATGCAACTTCATCATTCTACAGATCAGCTAGGCTAACTTCAAAAACACGACCCTTCAGACCATCAGATGTGATTTGGGTTCCTTGAGTTCTCGTGACTAGTGTTTTTTCCAGTATTTCTTATATTGAACATAGCCGTTGCTTTCACATCTCCAATCTTTCCTAGAAAATGGATCAACTTTCTTCTTTGCTCCCTTTTTGCCACCTTTTGTAAGGTGTTTGTTCTTGCCCACCACCATGGTGCTGTACAGAGGCCCTTTCTTCCTAATTTTCAGTCTCTGTTCATTTCCTGGCTTTTTATTGGAATTTGGGTTTTCATTCTTTTTTATTATTTTTAAAGATTTTATTTATTATTTTCAGAGAGAGAGGAAGGGAGAAAGGCAGAGAGGAAGAGAAACATCAATGTATGGTTGCCTTTCACCTGCCTCCAGCCATGGACCTAGCTGGAGACCTGGCTTGCAACCTGGTTATGTGCCCTGGCTGGGAATCGAACCAGTGACTTTTGGGTTCGCAGGCTGGCACCTTATCCACTGAGCCACCAGCCAGGGTGGGTTTTCACTCTTTTAAATGAATATAGAATACATTTCATGCAGAGAAGATGAAATGGACTCTTGGAGATAATTGAATACCTTAGGCCTTAAAGACAGTAGGAACTCCAGAGTATAGACTGAGTTAATAAGTGACTTGACTATTTCAGTACTGAAGGAAGTGGGGCTGCAGAAGACTGGCTGAAGCATAAGATAACATGCCTACGCCTATGTAAGAAAAAGGAATTTTACCGGGCTTCCTGAATCTTATTCTGAGTAACTTTCACTGGGAAAGAAAAGTTCTAGCGCATGGGATAAAACTTACCTATCTAATTCTAATTCTGTACCTCTCTTGCCCATGTTGTAAACAATATTTTTAATATTTATGGAATATTTATGGAATGCTTACTAAGTGTCAGGCGTTGTGCTGCGATACCCGCATTGTTATGTTGTCTAAGTTTCATAACACATGCATGAGTTTATTAATTTTATTATACTCAGTTGAAAAACAAGAAGGCAACAGAGGCACTGGGTGGTAAATCCATCCTCTGCCAACAAGCAGGTGTGTGACTCAGCAGGGCTGCGCTCCAGTCAGCCTGGCTCTGCGGACACACCCAGAACCCGGAAGGACACTGCGGTGTCCCTGTCTGTCATCAAGCGAGGTGCAAGATGTCTAGCTGGAATATTCTGGAAATCCATTTTAAGGAAAAGATAAAAAACGTAGCCAACAGAGTTTTCAATATGCAAGAGTGAACAAAAGTAGGCTTACAGCTGTTCATATGGGAAAGGACATGACGGTGATGATTTTTACAGTCTCCTTATAGACTCAGAAGGATGTGACAGTGGCAGAGTGCACTGAGGCACAACCTCGATCAAAGGTGCTCATATTGCTGGCCTTTGTGACACATTCTTGGAGTCTTCGAATGTCAACAAGCCTTTCAGTGACCTGCTTGGGTTAGCCCCACTGCCCTACTTTGGCCCACCCTTGTGTGTGTGTGTGTGTGTGTGTGTGTGTGTGTGTGTGCAAATAGCAATATATAAACTAGGTATTTATTATATCCAGAAATTACCTGGATATAATTGGAGACAAATGAACCAGGCACAGGAAAACAAAGGAAAAGCACTAAAAACTATGAGAGAGGTACAGCACTCTAGTAATGAGAGAAATGAAGTTGAAAGCATAAGTTAACTTTTTCCCCCTAGATAGACAAAAATGAAAAGGCGGATGGATATTTTTTAGTGTTGCTGAGCATGTGGGAAAATGGATATTTTTCCCTAGTCTTGGTGGAAATGGAAGTTAATTTGATGCTTTTTTGGGAATATATCTTTAAAAATTAATATATGCATACCCTTTGATACACCAATTCTAATTCTAAGGATATAGCCTGCAGACATTCACTTATATATGAGCAAATTTATATATAAAGGTATTTTAAATTGAAGCATTATTTGTAATAGCAATATCACAAATTACCTAATACCCTTCAATAGGTTGTTAAAGAAAACATAAATCTATAATATAAAATATTATGCAACTATTAATATAATCATTTTATTTCTACAATGTCCAGGGAGGATTTTCATAAAATAAGTGAGAAAAAGAAATCATATTGAGGTAGAACTTCCTCATTCATTCAGTTTTATGTGAAATACAATCCAAATCAAGTTTCAAGACAGATCCTCTAGCCCCCACCACCCCCCTACAG
This sequence comes from Noctilio leporinus, assembly GCA_004026585.1. Lineage (NCBI taxonomy): Eukaryota > Metazoa > Chordata > Mammalia > Chiroptera > Noctilionidae > Noctilio > Noctilio leporinus. The sequence continues at coordinate 3,246 of PVIW01015853.1, read as the reverse complement.
TGGAGACACCTTGAATCTATTGGTCCCCACATCACTTGCCGAGGGACTCAGCCAGTGCCAGCCAGTGTCAACCACGAACCATCAAATCTCTAATATTGGGAAATCTCGCAGTATGCTAGGATCAGTTGTATCCTTATTTTGCTTCCCCATGTATATAATGTTGGTGAAATACCACCTACCCTGTCTGTTCTAAGGGGATATTGTGAGCTTCAAAGAAAGGCAATATTCATATCAACACTTAGTAAGTAGAAATGTCATACTGAATGGGACTCTTAGTCCTAAAGCACGGATTCACCAGTTCTCTTGTCTCATTTTTATCTTTTCTCCTCGCCCACTTTCTTGATGTGTTATTCACCTGACCCCTTGTTAAAAAGATGCAGGTCTTGGAGGTGTGCTCTCTTGAACTAAAATCCAGTACAGTTCAGTTCTAGGAAAGATATTGGGAAAGCCAAAGAGAGTGTCTGAACAAAAGATAAAACTGGGTGAAAGGGTTTATTTTGGGGCAACCATATTAGACAGGTACATGATCCTTTCTTCCCAAAAAGTAGATTGTAATGGAAATAGGATGGCTGACACCTGAAGAAGGTGAGGAGAAGGCTGCATCTCCAACTCCCCAAAATGGCATCCCCATGGTGCTTGCATTGAACTGGAAGGGCAGAAGTAATGACTGAAGTCGGTAAACAGTCAAAATACTGAGTGAGTGATGTTCTGGTGGGCAGAAGCCATGCAACACTCCATGCCTGAGCGGTGTGCCCAAGGCACATTATTGTTAGTGTGTGTGAAGGGGGCATCTCTCTGTGGGCTGTAATGGAGCCACTGGTAGAGTAATCTGACTTTTTGTAAAGCCAATGCCTATGCAGTATGATCTTGGAGGCAACCCTAGGCTTACCATGATCCCTCCCCTCCTGCCTTGGGGTACTCAGAAGTTCTTTAGGGAGACTATTGTTTGCTTCACAATCAGAGATAAACTTAACATGCAGGTGCTCATGATTATGCCAGGCTGTAAATAGCAGGCTCTAGGGACCTGTTTTGATAAGAGTCCTAGATACCTAAAGAGGGTGGGGAGGAAGGGAGGCTGAGACGCCCCCTGAACTTCACCTATTTTAATTCTTACCTCTTCTGGAACCCATGGCCACCCCATAGTTTTAGTTTCCATTTAAGTCTCTGAAATCTGGTGGGAGACTTAAGAAAATGGCAGAAACAAAAGAAATACACACTAACTTCCTCCAATGGGAGGCTGATCAAGTCTCCATGCCCATCCAGTGGAGTGTTACACAATTATCAATCAACCAACCAACCAAACAAATAACCAATCCACCCATCCACCCAGTGTGGTCCCTCTCCATTCCTTGCGTAGAAAAGTCTTCACGATACATTGAGAAAGCAAGTGTAATAGAGAGAGGAGTTGGCAATCCATGTCTATATGGCTCACATGTGCATAAAGAATTCTGGAGGGATACATAAGACACCAAGAAGAGATGCTGGAAACTGAAATGATGGTGACAAGCAAGAGGCTAACCAGGCCTGAAGCTTATAAAATTTGGGGCAGCTTCTTTAAGAAAAAATGTGAATCTATGACTACAAAATCAGTTCAGGGTCTAGAAAGGAGCTCTTGAGCAGTGCTTTGAAACTCAAGGTTCACTAGCATCCTGCTAAATCCTGCTGGGGACACATTGGGGACGAAGAATGTCAAGGAATACTTTAGAAAACTATTATAAAGTTGAGTCATTTTACCTATTCGAAAAAACTAAATTAAAAAAAAAAACCCAAAAAGCAAACAATGTTTGCAGAGGTAGCTTTGCAGAAAGAGAATTGACCAAGTGACCAAGCACTGTGAAAATTTGAATTCGTATATTCCAAGTTGTCACAAGAAGTTGTGAAGACCGCAACAGTAACCACACCAATGTATCACATGTCACCTATCAATCACTTGGCCAAGATTAAGGAGTTTTAAAGGCACAATTAGTGAGAGCGTGGAGGGCGAGACATGGCCATAATTTGGTATAGACGGCCTCCTCCACGGAAAACTATCTGCCAGCACCTCCCACAACTACCATTGCACACACCACTTGACCCAGCAATTCCGCCTCCAGGAATAGATCCTGCAGGGAAGCTGGCAACAGCGGTAAGGTTACTCATTGCAGCATTGTCTGCTCTGCCAAACCATGGGAAAGCAGTAGGAGAATGGCCAACCAAATCACCATACATCCGTTCCACGGCACGCTGTTGGCAAGTAAGCAAGCGAGCTTTTACGTCCTAATATTGTGGAGCCATCTTCGGTCTAATCTTTTAAGGGAAAAAAAATGCATGTTTCAGACTACATCGTGGGCTCTCATTGATGCGTTGTGTTTCCTAAAAGCACAGAATATTTGGGGGAGCATTGCACAACCGACTTGTAATATTGGAGTGTGCAGGAGAGCCGAGAGACGCGCGTGCAAAGGAAAGGGCACACTTGTACTTCTAAGTTTTGGAACCTGTCCATGTATCCCTTTCCCTAAACATGATATATATTTTTTAAGTTAAAAGCTTTTTTAAAAAAAATTTATAACATTTACAGTAACCTTAAACTCTAACAAAGCCTGAGACCGTTCAGAGGGCTGCCCATTCAAGTCCCAAACCTCAACAGGGAAAGCAATTCCACAGTTCCTGGAAGACCGGGCATTTAAGAGTCTCCTGAGTTGTTCAATGAGTCAATGAATTTATGATTCTCAATGAAACATTCCCCAGGAACTTGTTCGTGGGCCCCACCCCCAAATTCTAGGAAATGGTTCCGTGTGTTTCTGGCGCCAATGGGTTCTCTGTAATGCTCCTCATCACGGTGCTTCAGCTCCTAAAAAGGGAAGGACCCCCTTGGCCCAACTCCTCTGGAAGAGACAGAAAACAGCCACAGCAGCCGGTATTTCTTCCTTACTATGAAGAGTTACTTTGCGCAGTTCAAAGAAGGCCCTTCCGACGCGGTTAAAACCCAAACCTGAAACGGCGCGGCCGAACCCGAGGTGCGGAGAAGGTTGGACCCCAAGTGGGTGTGCTTATCCCGCAAACCAGGCGGCTGTCACGGCTGGGAGCGGCCGATCCGGTCTCAGAGGCTTAGGTGTGCGGAATCTTTGGTTACTCGCACACGGCGTGTGTCAGGAATTATTTAGACACAAGAATGTGTTTCCAGTTTGATTTTTGTGAAAACTATTCTTTTTGCCAACACAAGGGCCATGAGCAAGACCACTTACTTCCACCAGATGGTGCTATCAA